>JADRCH010013355.1:0-79492 GCA_019843965.1 Rhynchomys soricoides
GGGAAAGCAAGAGGGTTCCAGTGCCCACAAAATACAGATGCTCAGGAAATGGGGGGCTTGTGTGGCTTACACATAAGGAACTTCTCAGCTGCAGAACCCTGTCCTGTGTGGGAGGCCCCCTTCACTCCTCAGTGTTTCCCAGTCTGCCTGACTCCATGTGTCCCTTGGAATAATTCAACTTCTTATCTAAAGCTCAGGGCAGCTTCCTTGAACCACCAACTCCTTGATTGCACAACCAATCAGTTATATAAAAGGATCTTAAGAAAGAATAAAGTCCTGAGCCCTGCATAACTGCCTCTCTCTATTCTCCAGTCGCTGACTCAAGCAATGGGGCCTTCTTGGTCCACTCCCCCCACTTGCATGCAGAAGCCACAGAGTGGCCCGTTGGCTTTGCTCATGGCGGTTCAAGGGTTTCCCATTGTTTGTAATGTTTCATGTGACTTCTCCAACCCCCAACTCCACCTTAGCACCCCAAATGCAGGCCCTAATTAATCCTGGATGAAAATAGAAGTCTCCTCATCATTTATTTAGCTTTAGCACTTGCTCGAATTAATTGGTAGTCCTGCAACCCATACATAATACAAGGACCTGGACGAAACTGACAGCTACTTAGACAAATTATTCTGTAGAAGGACAGAGCACGCAGGGCTCACACGACACACAGCTTTCTGTTAGACTAGAGTCACCTGAGCTGTCAGACTTTCTGACACACATGATACTCAAGCGTTACTACCAAAAGTTATGTAAGCAGCATTTACTTGGCCTGTCACAGTACTCTTCTCATTTACCAATCTGATTCCAGGGGTGGGAGTCTGGATCCGGTCTTCAGGAGAAGGAATCCCCGTATCACATTGTAGAGCCCTATGTCCTTGAATCCGTTCCCAGCCTTAGCACTCAGATATGAAAATCCAGGAGGAACCTATGTATTGTGGGCATCAAGGAGGCAGGGGAATATGGGAAAAGTCTTAGCTTGGCATTTGTTATCTACATGACTTTAGATTAGCTACCTGAATTCTTAGAGTCTCTGTTTCCTTATGTGTCTAACAGGAAGAGGGAGAGTTGGAGGACCCAGGTGGGAACACCAGTTCTTAATAACTAATGCAAGAGTGCCTAATGCAAGCTTGGATATGACAAGAGGTCTTTTCTTCTTTGCATATATATCATCTGCAAGATTTATATATATGATCTGTTTCAAAGACCCATTGGCCATGAGCAGTGACAGCAACAAGACTTTCCTGTCCCTTACTTTCTTGGTGTGGCCATAAGAAGATAGCCGGACCCTATGCATGTGCCATCAAGAATACTTTGAAATTCTGTAAATGATTTCCTGGGGGCAAGTGCTTAAGAGCCATGCCATTAAGAAGGTCGACTTTGAAATCCTGGGATAAACGAGTGACTGCGGTACATTATTTAATCCTGAAGAGCCTCAATTTCATTTCATCTCCTAAGGTTATGGGGAATATTTAACAGAATACTCAGGGAAGTAGCTTCACCACCATAACAGTTCTCTGGGCTACGTTATTCGTCACCCCCTTCCCTCAAGTCTCTGGAAAGCATCAATTTTCAAATACCTCCCTAATTTTGCCTTTTCAGGAAAGTTAAAATTATATACTATATATCCTTTTAAGATAAGCATATTTCCCTATTAACATACATCTGTCATTCCTCCATGTCTTAAAAGATTGTTTCTTCTCAATGCTGAATACTATCCCACTATATGGATTTTTAAAATCAAGTTATTTGACCATTCACTCATCGAAAGACATTTTAATTACTTTCAAATTTTGATATGCATGACTAAGTATGGGCATGTTTCTGGGTAAGTATGTTTTCAACTTATTTGAGCTTAGTTGAAGAATTGGCATGGCAAGAATAAATTCTGGTCTGTAAGAAACTGCCAAACATCCTTCCACAGGGGTAATGCTCACTGTGCATGTCCACTGTGTATAATGAGAGTCTCCTTTGCTCCGTGTTCTTGACAGCACTTGATGTTGTCAGGGTTTGGATGTGAGACATCCTCAGAGCTGTGTCATAGCATCTCATTGCCTTCACTGATGCTTCTCTGATGATGCAGGATGCTGAGTCCCATTCTTAATTTTCTTATTCATTTCACTGAGGCTTAATTTATTTTTATTAAAATTGAATCTCCACTGGGAAAAAAATAATGCTTTCCCTAAGGCCATTATGAGAAATAATGATTCAATTTTATTATTTTTAAAGGATTAATTTATTGACTTTTTTATATGCATGAGTGTTTTACTGCATTGCATTTATGCAGTGCTCACAGAGGCCAGAAGAGTGTGTTGAATCCCTGCAACTAGAGTTGTAAGCTACTAGGTGGTTACTGTGAACTGGACCCACGTCCTAACTGTTCTTAACCAATGAGCCATCACTGCAGCACAAGAACATAATGATTTAGACTAGTCTCATCTTAGAGTCAGTTTCTGTTTGATGTATCCTGCTCAAGTTTGATAAAGTTGGAGCAGGTGGTCATTTTAGCGGATAGGTAGTGATGAGGAGCAGTATTTACTGGACATAGTCTAGCAGACCTCAAACCTTTCAGCATCAACCTTGTTGGACACCATTAAAAATTATTTAGGATCCCATAGAGCTTTTGTTTCTGAGTATGAAATCTCTACCACTATGTAAGAAATCAACAATTAAAAATGTGAAGTTCCTTAAGTCATTCAATAACAGTAATTCATTACAAATAATTTTAAATATATTTAAAGTGTAGACTTCTGTATTTTAAAATCTATGAGGAGAACGGAGTGGGATTGGCCATGCTTTAGGAGTCTCTTTACCTGTTGGTTCAATGGAGATCGTTAGAGCCTCAGATCGTTTCTGCACAAGTCAGTTGTGATAAACTTTTTGGGTTCAAGGACATGAAGAACAGGTAACTTCACCCCGATGCAGACTGGGAAAAACACAATATGAAGTCCTCACCTACAAACTCTTGTAAAGCAAGAGCTGCTGGGCCACACTCTGAGAACTTTTCTCATTAGGTCATGATGTCTGGTCTACAGTTTTGGTTTGACCAGTGAGTCTCCATCGACGTGGCTTTGAGATAAAAAGCAAATATTTTGATGAAGAGAAAGTTAGTTGCTGACATGACAGGTTCAGATGAAAAGGCTCTGAGGCCTGTGGAGAATCACGATAGCACAGCACACACTTGTATGGAGTAAGTAATAGAAGTTGTGGATAAACACACAGACCCTGGAGATGAAGAAGTGACTCCACCCCAGCACTGCCATATGTAAACTGTATGAATTGATAAATAACCATATTTCTCTACCTCTTGGTTTATCTGTAAGATATCTTCCTTCAGTAAGTTCTCAAGAGGATTAATGAGGTAATACACTGGAAGATTTGACATAGTGTTTGCTTATATTAAGTGCCTGACAAATGCCAGTCTGTAATCCATCAATGCTCTCCTCATCACTTTTAATACTGGATGAGCCAGTATTAGTCAGCAACAAGGGCCTCCTTCAGGAAGAAACCAAGAATGCAGAATTACTGGCAAGTTGGTGTTCAAAATGGTATTTAAAGCAAGAGAAATCCACTACAATTTGCTTTTATCAAATGATGAGTTTCGTTAAAGATCATGTTTAGTAGCTGTGGGAACTTGTATGCTTTTCTAGGTTCTCTGTCCACAGTTTTGTCCAAAATTACTTCTCTAACTAATGAGGTCTAGGCCTGGCTTGAACCACTTGATACTTTTCCTGGATTCTTCTTATTACTTCATGGATATATTTGGCAGTGGTTAGCTTAAGAAGCACAGCACTAAGAGATACAGATTTCTCACACAGACTTGGTTTTCCTGGGCCACATAGGAACTGACTGAGCAGCAGTCTGTGCAAGGTGTTAGCTCCAGGGCTGTTGCTAAGACATGAGGTCTGCAGAGAGGGCTGGTCACCTCAGCCTAGAACCCACCAGCATGGGCCAAGCCTCCTTGAGGAAAGCCAGACACATTGTCTATTCTTGTTGCCACTGACTCTGGTGTCAAGGGAAGCCAGGGTGCTTTCCATTGAGCATCCTCGGCACATACACATGGCACAGGGCTCAGTACTGCTGAACAGGGATGGGGCAGAGGAGCACAAGCAGGTCCAGCTCTGCTTCACTTGGGTCGAGTTTGTGGATAAGCAGCAGGGGTGTGAGCTGGGAAAATGGCTTCCCTTCTGTCCTCCAAAAGTGCTGCTTAGTCTTCTGTGTGGTTCAAGTCGGCTGGAATCCTGTAAGAAAGAGAAATTGGAGTCGAGAAGTTTGGCGTGTGAAAAGACAATGCCAGCTTAACTGAGAGTTTCTTCTCTATTGCCTTTTGATGCTAGAAAGGACTCATCCTGCATGATTGGATTTTATCCCATGCTGGGGTGGAGGGTAAGTGATAGGTGTCAAAAATTAGCAACAGTAAGCCCGTTGAGTCCAATTTAAGTAACTGAGACATGGAAGAAATGTCTCTTAGATCAGACATATAAGAACTCCCACAAATAGGCTGAATAATGCTTATTTATCTTTAAAGTTTGAATGCCAATGAGGCAGGACCAACAGCTGCTGAAAGACACTGGATTGTAGGAAAAACTGCTCAATTAGATCAACTTATACAATTTAAAGATGTTTTATCAACAGAATGGGAGTTAAGGAATGTTTTGTAATAGGGAGGAGGTTTTGTCCAGATTCCCACAGGTGATGAAAGACTATGGGTTCCATCAGAATTGATTAAGATCCTATCTGAGGAAGAGAAGCTTCTACACAAAAGGTCTACTCAGGGAAGGAAGAGGCACAGAAAGAGAACAATGCAGATGACACAGAAAGCTGGTTCCGCCTGCGTGGGGACAACTCAACAAACTGGCTGAAAAAGGACAGATCATTTCTCAGGCTGGCAGACAGAAAACCTTGATGCTTAAATGGACATCAGGACAATGGATCTTCCTAAGGACATTTGGATTCTTAAGATTATGGGATAAGGATTATCGCATCAAAAAACCTTTATAAGTACATTGGACTGTTAAGATTGTAGGATTCTGTTGTAATAGTTAAACTGTACGATTTTATCTTAAACAGAAAGGGGGAAGATCTAGAGGAATTTTAATCCAGAAACATGGTTGTTCTGGCAAGAAATCACATATCCAGCTGGAATGCAGACATGCTACATAACCTTTGACCCTTCTGCCTGGAATATAGATATGCCTTTAGTGCATACCTCTGATTCCAAACAGTGACATCTAATTTAGGTGTAAACAGGTGATGAATCAGAGAAGGATTTGGCAGACTAAATCAGATAGGATATGTCCAACTCTCACGCAGACAGGAAATAGAGGCTACTTAAAGAACGGCGAGGGAGAGAATGTAGAACAGTTAAATTCTGTGCAGTTCAGTTTGAGTGCAGTTGTGTTCAGTTCAATTCAGTAGAGTTAGAGCAGTTCAGTTCATGGGGTTCAGAGGCAGGCTTTCCAAGCAGAGCAATTTAGTCAGAAGCTGAGAGAAACCAATTTGAATCAGTCAGCTTAGAGAGGAGTTTGAGCAAGAACACCCGAGTTGACCCAACTAGCCAGGGTTCAGAAAGAGCTAGAAAGGGTGAATTTATTCAGCAGTAACTCTCGAAGGTTGAAACATTCAGGCTTAGTTTAGCAGATGGCAACTGGAAGCTGAACCCTTCAAGGTCCAGGCTTGGAGAAGATTAGATTGTATAGAGGCTAGAAGCTTTCCAGGCCTAGACCAAGGGATAGTTAGAGAGAAATGCTCTATGCTCAGCCCAAGCCATGTAATCATAAAGTTTGGTTACAGCTCTCATCTTATTCTTTCATCTGAAATAAAAAGAGACATTTACATTTAAAAAAAAAAAAAAAGACAATGCCAGCACAGTAAGCTGAGGCGCAGACTTCGTGTGTGCCCTGTTCTGTCACTCTTACTAGTATACTTGGAATGGATGTATGCTCTGTTGCTCGGTGGGAAGCTGACTGTGTATCCATCCACCAGCCCTGTTGTTCTGCTAATCAGACTTTTTTTTTTCTTTAATGAGACTTCTGCTAGCTTGATCTATTAATAATTAAGAGAACTGGATTAAAAATTTAAGTTCGTAAGAAGGACTTGCTTTCCCTCCTAAAGCTCCGTCAGTTCTTAGCTTTATACATTTAAAGGTTGTGATGTTAAGTGAACTAGATTATTTTTGTATTTCTAAAAAGATTTTATTTTATATTTTGTGCGTATAAGTGGTTTGCTTGCATGTATGTATGTGTAGCGTGTGAGTGTGGTGCCATTGGATCAGAAGAGGGGTTGTGTCACCTGGAACTGGAGTTTCAAATGGTTGTGATGTGGCCACTGGGAACCAAACCCCAGTGTCCTTAACAGAACCATCTCTCTAGCCCCAAACTAACTTTTTTTTACTATGGG
This sequence comes from Rhynchomys soricoides, assembly GCA_019843965.1. Taxonomy (NCBI): domain Eukaryota; kingdom Metazoa; phylum Chordata; class Mammalia; order Rodentia; family Muridae; genus Rhynchomys; species Rhynchomys soricoides. The sequence continues at coordinate 6,391 of JADRCH010013355.1, forward strand.
TTTTTTTTTTTTTAAATCCTTCTATCTCTGGTGATTTTTTTTTTCCCACCACCGGGTATTCATTTATTTAACTGTGAGTAAAACAGCAACCACGAGGCTTACTTTTCTCAGCAATGCCTGCTTTGACCTTGGTGGTAGTGGCAAGGTAAAACAAATCACCGCCGCCACCACCACCACCAAAATCATCTCTTCTCTGAGGACTGTAAATCTTTCATCAGATGTTGTGAATCCCAAACTCACTTATTTTCATAAGCATAGGATCTACTTTAACACGTCCCTAGGCTGGGTTGACAGACTAACTGCGCAACCAAACAACTGAAGGCAGCTGAAGAAATCTCCAATGAATGGAGTTCTACAGAACATGTTCACTTAGTGGAAACAGTAATACACATGCATGTCCACAAACATACACAGAAGGACTGGCAGCCACCCAAAACAACAAACCATAAAAATCAGGTCCATGAAACCTTTGATATTGCAGTTATTATTTTATATAGGATTATTTAATAGTGAGTTTCAAGAAGTCAGGGATATTTGTGAATACAAGCACTTAGAAACGACCATGAGAATGAGCAAACAACTCCCCAAAAGAATTGAGGACTATGCCAAGAAATTGAAGTTGCAATAATTGTGTTTGAAAATTGAAATTGCATTTTGTGGTTGCTCAAAATTTAAATATAGAGTCACTACAAGATCTACCGATTGCACTCCAAAGATTTCATAACCAAGTATTCAAAGACTTAAAAGCTAGAAACATATTTATGTCAGTCAACAGATAAATGGGTGCCTGGAGAGATAGGTCAGCAGTAAGAGCACCAACTGCTCTTCCAGAGAACCTGTGTTCAGTTCCCAGCACCCACATGGAGGCTCACAACCACCTGTAACTCTGGTCCCAGTGGACACATTGTCCTCTTCTGGCCTCCTTGGGTACTGCATGCATCATGGTGCATTGATACATATTCAGGCAAACATTCATGCACATAATAAAAATAAAATCTCAAATATATATATATATATATATATATATATATATCATGGCCTAATATGGGTGAACCTCAAAAGCACTGTGCCCAGTGAAAGGAGCCAGAAGTGTCATATTGTGTGGTTCTGTTTATATGAAATATTCAACAAATGTAAATTCATAGAAAGAGAAGGTGAATAATAGAAACAAGGTAAGTCATAGAGACAGAGCACAGACTGGTTCTAGGGCTGAGGGGGGAGGGGGGACTTACAATAGAGTTAACTTTCCACCACTACAGGGTTTTCTTTTGGATTGATGAAGATGGTTGCCTAGGTGATATAAATGGTGTCCACACAGCCCTGTGAGCGTGCTGAGAGTGACCACATTGTGTGATTAAATGGGTAATTCTGTGTGTATCTGATTTCCTATAATATGAATGTTCATTGGCTATGCTGGACAGACTATTTGACATGGTTGAGGAGGGAATTAGTGAAATGAAAAATAAATGCCATCAAATTACTAATGACGTAACAGAGAGACAATGTGCTATGCAAGGTTGGTTAAAATGCACTGAGGGCAGGATGAGAAACTCTAGAGCTCAGGAGTAAGGTAAAGAACCAGCCTCAGGAGACAGCTGTTTGTACAGTGCTTACCACTCAAGCTTGAGGGGCAGAGTTCAGATGCCCCTCGCACAGGTAAATGCTGGGTGGGATGGGTATCCGGCTAGTAATTCCAGTTCTGGAAGATGGAATCAGGAGAGCCTCAGAGCAATCAGTATAGACCAGACTAGTCTATAGGAGTGAGTTTTGGGTTCAGTTTTGAGACTTTGCCTTGCCTCAATAAATGAGAAGGTTGAGAATAACTGATGTCAACCTGGGACCTCCACACACACTTGTACCCACATATGTGCAAACAGATGTATATACACAGCACACACATACACACAGAGAAAGAGAGGGGGATGGGGAGAGCTGTTTAAAGAGAAAATCAAGGAAAACAAGAGAATTTCCCAGAATCATTTGTGGAAACAGTATGGTTCTCAAAGCCAGGAAGCCCCACAAAGTCCCAGGATGGATAGATAAAAGGAGATTCACACCTGGACGCATGTATTAAAATTGTAGCCTAAGGAGATCCCAAGCCACCAGGAAAAAGTGATTCCAGAATAATGGCAATTAGACAGGTGGCCAGAATCCCCAGAAGTAGCAATGAGAGACGTGAAAAATTACATGAAGAAGAATCATTGGCATAGACTTTCAAAGAATGCAAAAATGTTCTTCAATAATAAATGAAAAATATCATTTTGAAGATAATCAAACAAAATCCCGGGGGCATCATCAGCAGACAATCATCTTGGAAGGAAGTTCTAAGGATGGGCATCTGGTTTAAAGCTGAACAAAGGGGGAATCATGCAGCCTTGTCACATCCTTCAGAGAATCGAGGTCACAGGGCTAAGTGTTGACTCCAAATTGGAGGGACAGACGGAGGGTCAAGATCAACCCAGAGTAAGAAGTTGCCAGAGAGACCCCATGATAGAAATCATCCTTGGAGTCAGCCCCCAAGTAGGAAACTTACTGAGGAATGGCCTCAGTGTAGATCAGCCAAAGACTTAACATTCCGGAGGGCCCAGACGCAGGGCTCTGCACTTAGAGATCATTCCTCGGTCAACCTAGTCACATCCTCACAAAGAACACTAGAGAAAAATCCACATATGCTTCTAGCCAGGGGAGGAAAATGGACCATTCTGAAGTATACCAGAGCATTCTATTCTCTCTAAGCAGACCCAGCCTCAGGAGGAATTACACACACTTGGTTTGCCTTTGCATGACTTCAACCACTGTGGTCCACCCTGATTTGAAAATGTTAAACTGAAAAGTCCAGGAGCAAAAAAAAATGTCTAAGTTTTAAATAATGTTGATGGCAGTAAATTGTTATAATTGTCCAGCTTCACAATCAGCTGTCGTGAATCTCTAGCTGCATCTAGCTTACATCTGGGGATGTGTATAGAGCAGAAAAACTTACTCTGTGAGCTTTGGCATGATCTGCAGGGGCTACTGGGGGAATTGGTCTTACTGCCTGCCTCTTGGATTGGGTCAGGGAACTCCTACTGTGCCATTCCAATTTAAAACAACTTCAAAGGACTTTGAAGCTGAGTTGCTTTCCCAAATTCTCATACTAAAAGCCCTAGCCACCAGTACCTAAAAATGTAAGTGTGCTTGGAGACAGGGTCCTTCAAAAGGTTCTCAATTAGGTTAAGATGGGGTCATCAGAATGCTTCTTAATCTCATGGGTCTGTGTTTTTTCTTTTTTTCATTCATTAATTGATTTATTCGCTTTACATCTTCTTTGCAGCTCCCTCTCTCCTCTCTTCCCAGTTCACCTCTCACAAGCCCTTCCCCCACTGCCCCCTCCTTCCCCTTCTCCTCAGAGAAGGGAAAGACCCCATGGGTACCAGCCGGCTCTGACACATCAAGTCTCAGCAGGACTAGTCACATCCTCTCCCACTGAGGCCTGGCAAGGCAGTAGAGAAGCGCACAGGACACAAAAGTGCCTGTACCCACACAGGGACTGGAGACTTTAACCATCTGTAAGCCAAGGAGAGAGGCTTTCAGGAGCAGTGGATCTGGGAACAGTTGATCCCAAGTTTTAACCTGTAGAACTGTAAGGCAATACATTTCTGTCCTTTATACCTCAAGCCTGTGGCACTTGGTTATGACAGCTCCTGGGAATCAACACACACTCAATAAGAGTAATTAATTGTGATTGGAGCAGTCTCTCACTGTTCTACCATCTTTTCCTGTTTCCTTTAGAGAATTCCAAAGATCACAAAACACAGCCACGTGCTCTGGGAAGCTCTTCTGGTAACTCCATCTTCACAAAGGCACTTTTAATAATGAGCCTTGGCACCAGAGTAAGCTTCATCCTGCCCCGGGGCGGGTCCCCCATTGTCCTCTGTGAGCAGCCACGGGGAACCAAAGATGCCATACTGTCCAGGGGAGTGCCACCTGGGAAACCACTTTAAAGACAACAGTGGACCTAGCTCCCAGGCCCGCCCTTCTCAACCAGTCTCAGTGTTAACATCTTTAAGAAAAGTCCCCTTTCTTTAATGTCCCAGGAAGCTGGAGGCAAGTGACATTCCATCTGCCAAAGGCATTGGGTAATAGTGACTCCATTATAATCAGCTTAGACAGCATCGCTCACACCAGCTCTGGCTGATCACATTTCCTCAATAGTGATGACATTAGGGGGTGAAAATATTTGTCCCTTAAAGACTTCAATTTCAGGACTTCAATTGCTCACGGGCTTTTATCATTTGTCATTTATGTGTGTTAATCAAATTATTCAAATGTTTTCATTTCTTCTTAAAAAGCACATTTATTTAGAAGACACTTAGTGTCCTTCCCCCAGCTAATTGTTTAATGAAGAAAGAAAAGAGGCATCTTTCATTTCTGTTTTCTCATCTCTCTTTCAACGCTGAGGTCATGTTTCTCATCTGTGCTCTGACATGTGCTAAGTTTACAGTTCTATAAATTTATACGTGGAGGGCATTTCATTTTGGTCCAGTGTTTCCCCCCCTGGGAAGAGAAAGTGGTATTTATACCCTCCTAATAAATGCAAGACTTTGTTCTGCTGATGGCTTCTTTCTTCTCATCCCCTGGGGGAGGCTGGAAATCTGTGCGATCCTTGCTTTAAAAAAAAAGACTGAAAGACAATATGATACAGTCAGTCTCTGTTGATTACTTAAGGAGTCTGGTGACTGTGAAAAGCCCGATCAAAGGGAAGGAAAAAGGAAAGCCAAGACTGTGGGGTGAGAAGCTGTAGGCAGCAGGACTTACGAAGAGACCACTGTGCCTGGGGTTTAAGATCTTCTAGTGCATTCTCTTTTCTCTTGTTTGCTTCAGTCTCTCTCTCTCTCTCTCTCTCTCTCTCTCTCTCTCTCTCTCTCTCTGTTTAATTGTTTTTATTTCCTTATTTTTGTTTTTTTTTGTTTTCTGAGATAGGGTCTCACACTATAAGTAGGCCTGGAACTCACTCAGTAGATCTGAATCTGTAGGTCACAACCCTGTTGGGGTGGCGTATCAGCTATCCTGCATATCAGATATTTACATTATGATTCATAATAGTGGCAAAATTACAGTTGTGAAGTAGCAACAAAAATAATTTTATGGCTGGGGTCACCATACCATGAGGAACTGTATTAAAGAGTCACAGCATCATGAAGGTTGAGACCCACCTTTACAGTTCAAGAAAGGCTTTGAATCTGCTTCGGCCTCCTAAGTGCTGGGGCTACAAGTGGAAGCCGCTTTGCTTTTTTTTCTCTAAATTTTATTTTCTCTTCCCTTCTTCCTTTCCTACAAAGAAAGATGCCATGAAGTTGAACCATCCATCAAAACCAGTCAAACGTCAGTATTACAGACTGCAGCCTAACACAATAAGCATAATTTAGGTTTTATAACTTCTTATTTTATACCAAGAATACCAGCACAATATTATTTTAAAAAAAAAAAAAAAAAACAGATATTTTTCCCATTTGGGAAAAAAAAACAAACATGTTTTTAAGACAAAGAGCCGAGACATGGAGTTGTTTAGGCCTGCGATGGAATCACATTGTACAATTTTCGCTTTGCAAGCCCTCACCAATGGGCTTTGCCTCTGTAAGCTTCGGCTGCCTGATCTGTGTCTATCTTATTGGACCAACTAAAAAGTGAATTGAGATAAGTACAAAAGAGCATGCCACCATGTAAAATGTGTGTGTGTGTGTGTGCACGTGCACGCATGCAATATGATATATATGTATATATGTATATCATATTTGATGTCACGTGTGTATGTGTGCATGTGTCTATATACAAGCCCAAAACATTTGTTTTTCTATAAATGATGTTCTAGATTAATTTGCTTCATACAAATTGCCGAAGCATTATGTACACTGTGAAATAGACACATGGATTTCATGCTCGTGACATTTTACACTCTGGTAAACCTACAGTATGCACCAACTTTTCATTACTCTCGCATTTCTTTATAAAACGATGCAATTGCATTGTGTTCCATCCAGGAGCACCCCTGCTTCTCCAAAAGTGAGGAAGAAAAAATAAAGACAATAAAAAGTTGAGGGTGGTGTGTGGCTCCCACCTTCAGTCCCAGTGGATCTTTGAGTTTGAGGTGAGCCTGGTCTATAGAGGGAATTCCAGGACAACCAGGGTCACAAAGAGAAACCCTGTCTTGAAAAACCAACCAAACAAACAAAAAGTGAGCATTTTAATTAAATAAGCTTTTTTAAAATGTAAGAAAAGGAAAAGAAAAGCAAGCGACAGGCAGAGCTAGCAGAGGTCTCTGCTGCCCAGACCTCGGACTGCAGTCGCAGTGCGCATGGGCAGACGGCTCTTCCTGGCACCCTCCCCAGCGCTGGTGGAGCCAGGGAAGAGAAGTAAAATGACCAAACTTCATTTATTTATTTATTCATTTTGGATGTAGATGGAAAACGAGGCTGACTTTGTAAGCTGTCTCAACCACAGGCATAAGACCACGCTCATTTAAATAACAAAAGGCAATAATGCCCCTATCATTTTCCTTACTCAGCAATTGGGACCCACATAAGAGCCAACCGAACCTTTCTCCAAGGGTTCACACACGAGTGTTCTGTCACACAAGTAAAGCTTTGACGTGTGTGTGTGTGTGTGTGTGTGTGTGTGTGTGTAGTGTCTGTGTGATAGTGTTGTGGCAGGCTTTACAGAAAGGTTCCTACTACAGCCGGGTCCAGAAAGTCTTCGGGAATCAAACACTCTTGCCAGATGAAGCTCCCCATTGTGCAGGTCACAGTCTCCAGGACATCTGGGAATGCTTCTGCTGAAATACTGATCCGACTTAGGAATAGTGGATCCTCAGTTCCCCAAATCATTGTAGCCAGCCGATCACCTGAGGACACATCAAGAATCTAAGGATTCATCATGGCCGCCGTTGTATGCTTCAGTAGCATGAGTTCTGGAAAGTGGGAAGAATTGATGCATGTGTTTGTTCCATTGTAGAAGTCGCTGTGGTTGTTGCTTCAGGGTTTTGGACCTCACTACGTGTTACTACATGAACATAATTATATAATACCCTTACAAGCAGGTTTTGTTATTGTGGACTCGCCTTTGATTTTTCTCAAAATGACCCTGGCATCTGCAAAAGTGCATTCATGTACTCAGAAGTGAGCAACAACAGTCCCGAGCTAGGACAGTTTGCATGCTCTGCCTGAGCTTCTAGCATTCTGTAGTTGGAACCAAGCTGACAACTGAAGCCTATTCCTGAGGCATATTATCAGATGTGTTTCACCTTCACTAGAATAAAGTTCTCTAGAAAAAGTGGTAAAGAGTTGCTGTCCCCGCTGGTGTCCCAGAATGCATCTGTGCTTTTATAGATTCTTGGGGAATATCGTTAGCACCAGCTCTATCACTCACTTGCTTCAGCATCCTTTCCTTGAGTTGAAGATGGAGACCCAGTTCTTTATGGGTCTGAAATCATTAACTCTTTAAATTCTGACCATATGTTACATTCTAGTAATGTCCACAACACTGCAAAGACCGAGAGAAAAATGACCAAGCTGGGGTCATCTATAAGGGATGGTGCAGCTCAGACTGTGGAATTTCCAGGTAACAGTGAGGCCCAAGGGTCTTAGGCTCCTGGTAACAGAATGTCTATCTATCATTCCAAGCCCATGACATATCCCTCACCTCCCAAGGCCTTCAGGAGCCATCCTACGGCATGCCACATCGGGGCTCCAACTTAGGAGGCTGTAAACTCACAAATTTTCCACAGCCACCTGTGCACTCTCGTGTGTGGTTATACCTAGCTATTAATTTTGCAGCCTGCACCAAACTGTCCTAGAAGAAAGTACAGCTTTGCAAGCTGACAACAGCTCTTGGAGGAGGAGGAGGAGGAGGAGGAGGAGGAGGAGGAGGAGGAGGAGGAGGAGGAGGAGGAGGAGGAGGAGAAGAAGAAGAAGAAGAAGAAGAAGAAGAAGAAGAAGAAGAAGAAGAAGAAGAAGAAGAAGAAGAAGAAGAAGTAGAAGAAGAAGAAGAAAAGAAAGAAAAAAAAAACCAACTGAGCAAATCACCTAAGATTATTACTGGAAGCCACACAGGTTGTGTAATTCAAAGATCCACAAAAGCTGGGTTTCTGCCGAGCAAGCCTTTAATAACACAAACAGGATTGCTGCCCAGCCTGCCTCGCCACCTTGCTGGCTGCCTCTCCTTGAGCCCTCTCAGGCTTTGTTCCTCTTTTCCCTCTTTCTGTTCCCCTTCCTGGTGTAGCCACCAATGTGGCTGCCCTTTTGTTGTGGGTGCCCACTGTGTGACCTTCAATTTGCTCAGGGAATGGCTTCTTGTTGGAATTGGTAGATTCAAAGGGTTGGGGCTGCTGAAGTAAGATTGTGTGACCACAATCCACCTGGCATCCATCAAAGACAAATAAACAAGCAGTGCTTATCACCGAGCTGCCTGGTGTAGCCAAACTGTAAATTAGAAATAACGGCCTGCTTAGCTGCCTGGCGGGGCCCAGGCAAGGCCCCTGATGGTCCCTGGGTCTTGTTGAACATCATAACCAGTGACTGTAGCTTAGGTATAAACTTTGTTTCATTCTGCCCCTCTGAATTTAGAAGCGCATGAGCGTGCGTGTATACACACACACACACACACACACACACACACACACACAAGGCTGAAAGCATGCATCCAAAATACATACAACCAGGCAGCCTTTGCCTGGTGAGTATGGGCCATTTTATTTTTGGTTTTGCGTTATACATCCTTCTTATTGTGAAGACTTAATGACATCTATAATTTCAAAAACAGGAGTCATTAATTTCAATTTTTAAAAGTTAAATAGTATATCCCATGCATCTGGGAGATGATGGGAGAAAGATGGTTTTAAAGGAGACAGAAATTCTAATTGTCTGAAGTGATGCTAAGTCAGAATGCAGGAGCAGTCCCAGCAACCCCCTGGGCCTCTGCATCTCACCTCTGTGTTCCCTACCTGCCTGCCACAGCTGCCAAATTCCAACCTCCCCTCCCGGAATCTGTGCTCACCTTGCACAATTTCAACCCAAAGGGTGCTGTTCCAGAAATGTTTTCTCCTACCTGCACCACCCCAACTGTAGCCGACGTTGCCTAAGGGAACGAAGCTCTGCAGGCAAGAGAGCTGGGGAGTGAAGCCCAGAGCGCTCCTCAGTTATTTTGGGATATACCCTTTAGCTCTTCCTGCTTTTCCTAGCAGACTGTGGGGGTGAGGGGTGGGGAGGAATGGGGGGGTTGGAAGAGTGAGCTAGAGGAAAGTTGGTTTATCTGTCTCAATGCCTCTCTTCCTTTCATATCACAAAAGACAGCTCTTTATAGACACCCACGTCCTTCTGGCCAGAACCCCAGGTATCTCATTTACACAGTGCCTGGATGAGTTTACCAGATGGTAGTGGGGAGGGTTGATGACAGGGTCTGAACTCAGGTACTAGCACATGGTGGCTAATCACTCTACCACTGAGCTACATCACCAGAGAAACAAGACAAGCATGTTGTGTGTGGCAAAGGTGTGTGGATGCTGGCAGGCTCTGAGCATACACTTTTAACCTGATGGACATGACACTTGGGTCGAGACAGGGGGTGGAAAGGCTGTCTCTGGGTACTCTGATCCCTTGATATGAATAAAAATTAATGAGATCCCAGTTCAAAAAATATAGTGTTTTTTAAAAAAAGGATTTAAAACTATATATTTTCGAATTTATTCCAGAGACTTCGTTCTACAGAATTTGAAGTGTTAACTTAGAACTCCTAGAAACAGATTCTTCTTTTTGTCTGATTGCTGCTAAAATGGCCTTACAGCAAGTTTTCCTAACACATTGGATGAAACACTAGAGATACCTGTTCTATAGCCAGGCATTACGGGGAAGGCAGAGCCATGGGGCCTTTCAGCTCCCAGGAAGAACTCTCAAATGCTGAAGTCATCTCAAATTCACCAGAGGCCCTTAGATCTGCACATCAATATATGAAATTGGAGGCTAATATGCAGGTATTGATTTCTCTAAGGATGAGTGTCAATATTTACGATCCCAAGAGGTGGCAACTGATTGAGGCAAGACTAAAGTTGTGTTGGTGACTGCCAAGGTCATACTGAACCTTAATTCTGCCCTTCATGACACAGGTCAGTGCTTCACCACTAAGTGGTGGCAGACTATTTAGATGAAAAATAAACGTTCAGCTGATTCTCTGGATATAGTTGACTGCGTGTCTTTTACCCCATAAACTCAATCAAGTCCAAGATCTTGGGCTTAGGGGGGGACTTTTACAGAAGAGTTCTTTAGGACTCTTCTCTCTAAGACTACGGTGTTCTTCTGCCTGTGTGTTCCAAGACACACTGCCTTGGTGCTGGGAGTGGTGTCTTTTCTCAGCTACAAGGAGTGGGTAGAGCAGAAAGCTCAAGAACTCCTGGCCACAGTGTCCATGTGGTTCCTTCTGAGTGTTTCTGCTTGTATTAGTCAGCATTCTATTGTTATGAACAGGCGCCATGACCACAGCAACTCTTAAAAAGGAAAGCATTTAATTGGGGTGTGCTTACAGTTTCAGAAGTTTAGTCCATTGTCATCTTGCCAGGGAATATGGCAGCACGCAGGCAGACATGTGCTGGAGAAGTAACTGAGAGTTCTACATCTGGATCCACAGGTAGCAGAAAGAGAGGAAGACACTTGGCCACTGGACCACTGGGCCTGGCTTGGGCTCTTGAAACCTCAAAGCCCAGCCTTAGTGCTACACTCCCTCCAACAAAGTTGTAAGTACTCTAACAGGCCACACCTCTCAATCCCTCCCAAGTAGTACCGCTCCCTGAGGGCCAAGCATTCAAACATACGAGCTTAAGAGGGGCATTCTCAGTCAGACTACCACAGTGTTCAAATCTTAAGGTTGCCAACTGTATGGGTAAGGCCACTACAATGGTCTAATGGCCTCTTGTAGAACCTTGTTCCTGCGCAATCATCCATTATGTCCTTGGAGATCAGTTTTAGAACACTCCTCTCTTCCTCCCAGGTATCTAAACTCACAGGTGTTCAAGTTCCTTTTATAATGTGGTTTCATACTTGTACATCACCTGTATCATATTTGTATATTACCTATGTTCACTCTTGGATACTTCAAACCAATTCTAGATGACACATAATACCAAATGCCACATACATGCTTTTAGATAGCTATTTTACTGTTAGGGAATGACACAAGAAGAGAGACATGTATAATTTCAGTGCAAAGGTACTCATCTTACGCCCAAATTCTTAGGGTATGATCAAGACACAGGCAAACAAAGTTCACATGAGCATTGGAGACTTTGGTCTGTGAGGCAATGTGGATGCTACCACAGGATTTGCTCACACAGCCTTTTACTGGCATGGATTCATCAGAATAGCTAACAATGAAAAATTCAAGTTCTGTTTTTGGGAACTTTCTGGAATCACCTCCTCCTCCCCTACCGAGTAGTTTGGATTTATGGTTGGTTGGCCCTGTAGCTGCAAATTAAATGACTATAGAGTCTTATTTTAAAATCCGCTGACATTAGAACTTCAGATAAGAATTCTAGAGGAGCATGATACAGCTCATGGCAGTGGCCTCCCAAATCAACCGAGCAGAGCCCAGAAGACTGTCTCCAGAGCCCTGGAACTCAGTTTCAGTGTCTTCCCTTCTTAGGATGCCTGAGGAAGCATTCACAATGTATCTAGCAGAAAAACTAGCACAGAGCGAGTGCTTGGCCAGTATTGGTGTCTGTAGACTTTATTAATTTGAATCATTTTCATATGAGTAAAAACAAGCTATTGAGAACACAAACCACAGTGTTCTGTAAAAGTAGGGAAGATTTCTTTTTTTTTTTTTCAGTCTTAGATCTTGATGACTTAGAAAACCCTAGTGTACAATTAAGGCAATAAGTCAGTAGCTGTGACTTCAGGCATAATGCTTACAAGATTACTTTAATGTACAAAAGCATTTTGTAATCACCCAGTTGCCTGGTCCCACCTCAAGTCTTATTTTTTTTAACCCCCTTGTTGCTGGGCCAAAGTCATCGCTAGCAAGTGTGCAGCACCAATCCAGAATGTATTAAGCTTTAACAGTAGTCTCAAGACCATCAATAGCATCAAGAGATTAGTAATTAGAGTGAGAAAGATAGATGTCTTTTATGAATAATTCAACCTATCATTAGAAATTAGAAACTTAAGAGCCCTGAGACATGGGCGAAGAAAGCCAAGCCTGCTTTTAACGGTCTATAATTTTGAAAACAAGGGGGATATTGCCAATTGTCATTGGGGTAAGCATCAAGCATACTTCTCAGTGACAACAACTCCTTCAAAATGAGGTCACCTAGTTGAGTCAAGGTTTAGATAAACATTCCTGACATGGTCTAAAAGCTGATTAAAGCTGATTTTTCCTTTGTTGTTGTGTTGAACAAAATAATCATCCTCTTTATAAGTAAGCTTGTGACTTTAAACCTACAGGCATGCATTTTTCTCTCTAAAGAGAAACCAATGGCATCCCAACCAAGCCATTGTCTCAGATTGCTTCTTCTGTCTTCAATACTTATACAACACAATACAGTCGCTTACCACTAAGTCTATCCTTATGAAAAGTTCCCGACCAGATCTAGAACTTTCCAATGTCTTAGTAAAAGGAGAGTCAAGATGTTGGAAATTTCCATTCAAGCTACAGGACAGGAGTTTGTTAGGTCAATAATCCAGCAGGCAGCTTCCTGACGACCAAAAAGTGGATGTGAGTGGCATTGAAGTGCATCTTCCCTCCATGTTTTTGTTGAGTACCTGGGAAAGCTACTTACCCAGTCTCACACTGCAGCTATAAGAGCCTGGTGACCAACAACATTCACAACACTTCAGGCCTGTCCTTAAAACCTCTGAGTCCTTCTTTGCTCAGATACTACTTCCCACCTGATAGAAATTGACGTGAGGCCAGGGTCAAGAGACAAACACCAAAATGGCAGACCCACAATGAAGATTCTAGATCCTGAGTAACTGCATAGAGTGAGTCCCACTCCTTCCTTTAGAGACCTTGAACTTACCATTGCTCCAGGGCGTGAGGAAGAAAAACAGGTTTACTGTGTTAAGCCACTGATTTGTAAAGGATGTCTTCTTGCAGCAGTTACGTTTATTGACCCTGACTACTGTAGAGAATGTTACTGAAAACTATAGGAGACACTGTTTCAGCCTAAATTCCTGAATTAGGACTCAGTAAGCCAGGCTAAAATTTAAACTAAGCTAAGATTTGTATCAGTAAACTCCAAACTAATGTATTTCTGAACTTCAGTAGTGAGATAGTAGTTAAATTTCTCAAACAGTCTAGTATTAATTTTGATGTCTTAATCATTAACAAAAAACCAACCTGATCGTAACCAATGAGTCCTTTCCTTTCCTTTCTGTTTGTTTTTTCAAGATAGGGATTCTCAGTGTAGCCCTCCCTGGTTATCCTGTAGACCAGGCAGACCTCAAACTCAGAGAGATCTGGCTGCCTCTGGCTGCTGAGTGCTGGGACTAAAGGCACATGATCTACTGTCCGGATGCCTATTATTCTGTCTCCTGTGCCAATACAATGGTCAACTCTTGGTCTTTGTTTCTGTCTTCTGAAGACCTTTTCTTGGTGTAAAACCAACCTCCTCCGCTCACTCCTTCCAAACACTGCATTCTAAGCTGAATTGTTGCCTGACTCTAGAATTACAAATAAAGCCAATTAAGATATTTAAACCCCAAACTGTTGTGAGTCTGTGTTTTGACAAGTTGCTGACTCCCTTGATGGGATTATTATGAGCCAATTATTTGTTTGGTTTTGATTCATTTAACAAGAATCATCTCCAAGTCACCACATGAGTGTTTCTCCACTGACTGCCAGCTCATGGACTTTGGGAGTTGAACCCAAGCTTTGTATTCTGATTCTGCCACCTATCTGCTGTGTGACCTTGCACACATTACTTGACATCTCTGTGCTTTGATTTTCTCACCTGTAAAATGGAGGTGGTGATATCTATCTCACAGAGTTGTTACCCTGATATTTAAATGAATGAATTGACTCATGTGAAATACACTATCTGACACATATCCCAATAAAAGTGTTATCATTGTAAAGTCAGAGCAGATCTCCAGCTGCCTAAATTAAACATGAGATGAGAGTAAAAAGTTTAGCTTCAGTTTTTGATTGCTATGTAATTGTGCATATTTGTAGGGTACAATATGATCATTTTATTTCTCTGTATTTAATTAAGATAGTCATTACCTTAAACATTTATTGTTCCTTTGTAGTTAGGGTATTTAACTCTATCGGATATTTTGAAGTCCTGATGTCTCTGCCTTTGGACATGAGAACTTACCTTCTGGCCAAACTGCAGCCAACCCTTCCCCATCTCCCCTAAAAAGGACTTTTTTTTAATGTTATTTGCTTGTATGAGGTAGGGTTTCACTAAAAAGAGCCCGGGTTTACCTCTAACTCACCTATTAGCCTGGGGTAGCCTCAAGCCTGTGACAAACCTCTTACCTTATTCTCTGAAGTGCTAGAATGACAGCTGTTCTCCCCACACCTGGCCAAAGCGAGGCACCGTTACAAGTCCCATTTGTAAGTACATCTGCTGTCGGTGTGGTCATGAGGCTAAAGTCTAGTGCTCGAAGCAATTGGAGGACTGTGATCCAAAGGTGGCTTCCCCTGTGACAAAGCATGCTGGGAAATCTCAGGATCTGAGGAACAACATAAAGTTGTTGGTGAGCTCATTTGCATATTAGGAAAAAGAGGTTGGGGGCAGGGCTCGCTTTTTCAGAATGCCCAATCCTATGGTTCCTTCAGTGGGGTGGGTTATTAAATAAATGTTTTGCTCTTTACTCTCTCAAAAATCCAACAATGCAAAGACTTATGTTGATTTAGCATTTTTTTTCTATTTGTTTTTATAGCCAGAAAAATGTCTGGTGGGCAGGCGATTCCCTGAGAAGATCCTGTTTACACTGTCCCGCCTCACACAGAGAGTTTCTTGAAAGAAAACACAAAATGCCACTGTGAAGGAAGGATCAGATGAGTGAGTTCAGTCTTCAGAAACCTGGAGGAAGAGTGGTAAAAACACAGAAGAAACTGAACAAATTCCCACTAAAGATTTCAACATGTTCCCATTACCACCCCTTAACCCCCCACCAACACAGCACTGCTAAACGCCCGTGATTTCCTGGGTCTGTTCTTCTGGTCACAGTTACCCATTGCTAATGAGTATGAACTTTTAGTAGGTGGACAATGAAAAGAAAAAATATGTCAGCTTGCGTTAAAACAGAAAGCTGCTGGGTTGTTTTGGGAAAGATGTAAAACCAGAAGCAGGTTACAAGTAATTCTCTTTGCTTATTAATGATGCTTGCCAAAGAGGAGCATTTGAGCAAAAATTTCAGTGCATTAAAAAGTAGGGAGACAGCAACTCCCTACAAAAGACAGCTAGCCAGGTAACTTAATGCCTTCACATTATAAGCTAAAAGAACTACATTGTCCCAGACACCAAGAAAGGTCAAAGTGAACTTTCAAACCCAATTCTGAATTGCTCAGCAATTTGCATAGGATAGAGCCTTTTGTGACAAAGAAGCACACAGGTTGTGGCTGGAAGCTCAGAAAGCCAGGCGCAGACGCAGACCGAAGATGGGAGCAGCCCCCACTTGGCACTGCCCTAGTACGATGGGGCAGGTCAACAACTTTCTGCCTTTGTTCTCAGGCACTGTATGCAGAAGAGGGCTTGGGAACCAGCTGCCCCTGTGGGATTAGAGCATGCAATTTCTGGAGAGCTTTTGAACATTCTTGGGTTAGGTGCAGTCATCATATTTTCTTTCCAAAGAAATGCTTTCTACTTTGAAAGAAAGGAAAGTCTGCCGCTGTCAGTTGGCAGAAAGTTGGTGTAAAAAGCAGCGTCCAGCGATTGCCTTTTGAAATAATCCCTTTTCTACTTTTTTTCTTGCCCTTTATGCCTCTAAAAGTTATTTGTTGCTGTTACGTTTGTTTTCATTTGACATATTCTTGCTATGTATCTCTGGCTGGCCTCAAACATGGGAACTCCTGCCTCAGTCTCCCAGGTGCTGGGATGATAGGCTTAAACTACCACACCTGCAACAGAAGTAATCAGGTGCATGGTACAGTGTTCCTTCGAGACCTAGCTCTGCCCATGAACAAAGATCTGGCTTCATCTTTTCACAGTGCTTCCATATCTATGGTCCATCAGGTTGTGAGCCTTTGGGACCTGTGTTCGGGTGATTTTAGAACTACACAAGACCGTAGGCAAGCTACACTGCAAGGATAAATCCAGACCAAATCCTTGCTCAGGAGAATACAGCAGGCCTGGAATATCTCCCCAGACTGATAACCTCACCACCTTCTTTGCATGGCATTTCAAATCTGGGTAACCTGGTAACTTACCCAAGGCTATACAACTAATAAGTAGAAAAGCTGAAATTCAAATTCAGGAGGCATGAGCCGTGGATGTAAGCACTAACTACACCACCTCTGCCAAGATCTGCCATGCCTAGGGGCAGAAGGAATGGATCTGTGGTGTTGGAAAGCCAGGCAAATCCATGGGGGCAATACGCAAGGCACAGCATTTCTTGACGCCCTTGCATCTCCCTTTGCAGGAATCCATTGGGTCCTCCATGAGCCTCCGGGTGAGATTCACAGGACAGCCGAGCTGTAGGTAATGTTGTTCAGGTCTCACTGTATACTTTCTCAGGATGTCATTATCCCCGCAGATCAAATGCCTCCAGAGGAAGCCTCTCTCGGTCCTTCTAACCAAATAAGCATGTTCACACTTTCCAAGATCTCTGATTATGTGCCTGAATAGGAAATTCAGTTTCTGATTAATAAGCATCTTTGCCTTTATGTTTCTACAGAAAGCATTTGTGCTAATAATAAGATGCTTAATAATGAGATGTCCATCAACTGAAGGGAAACGGCAATGGGGTAACAATGTTGGGCCACATTTAAAAGTCATGATTTTAAAAATGCCCACTTGAAGGAATTGTTCCCAAATCACTAGGTGTTGCAAAGTAGAGGGTTTTTCCCCCCTCTCTCATTTTACTTGTGATTCTGGTCTATGTTTGCATTTTTTCCCAAAAGGTGCTGGATCTAGAGGTAACTGAGCATCAGGCTGGTGGAGCTCAGCGGCGTGACATTGCTGCCAAGTTCAGGACAATCTATTTCTCCCTCTGTACCATCAGAACTTTCATCCCTCCATTCACAATCTGACACATGCCAAGCTTCCCATTCATCCTTGCCTGTCATTAAAGTGTGCAGCTAAACAGTGGGTTGGAGAACACATCATCCAAACTGTCTAAACACGAACCCAAGTGTATTCAAGAGTCCCGGACTAGATTCAGGGTGTGGGACGAAAGTGATTCAAATTGGCCAACAGTCAAAATGTCATTTAAAAAATCAGACACAAAAAAGGCCGTGCCTGTGAAAAGACATAGACTGACACCCATTAGTGCACACAGACTTGAGTCCTGTGGCTTCTGAGCTTTGGTGGTGCTTGCTTCCTCCCCCTTGCTTGCTCTGCTCATTGCCTGGGAAGGGACAGAGCCAAGGTTCTGCTCTGAATGAAACCTGACTACAGCCTTTCCCAGTTCCTTTCTTAAAATCCACTCCATCTTAGCCAAATCAACTGGCGAGGACAGGCTATGAATGGATTAAAGCAGCCACTTTGACATTTCAATATAATCTTATTAAAGAACTTAAAGCGTAACCACCTCTCTGGTTGATGAAGAAGAAGCAACTCTAAGTTTGATGAGGCTTAACCCAAGGAGGGTTTACTTGCCATTCACGATGTTTGAGTGTGCCTACCTGAGTTCAGATGCTGGAGACTGAATCCCCATTGCAAGTTTGGTGAGCTGGGAAGCCATTGGGTCATGGGGACTCTGTCCTTATGAGTAGATGAAGGTTTTATTGCAGAAGCAAGGTGGCTGCCATGTGAGTGGGGTCCCTGAAAAGATTAAGTTCAGCCCTCCTTGCTTGCTTGGCTTTCTGCCTTCCACCACAGGATGATCCACCATGTGCAGCATGAAGACCCTTATCATCACAGGATGATCCACCATGTGCAGCATGAAGACCCTCATCACCACAGGATGATCCACCGTGTGGAGCATGAAGACCCTCATCACCACAGGATGATCCACCGTGTGGAGCTGAGGACCCTCATCAGATGCCAGATGTGACTTTGAACTTTCCAGCTTCCAGAACTGTATGGAGTAAATATATTTTCTTTATGAGTTGCTACATCCATGGTATTGTCTTATAACAACAGAAAGCAGGCCAGTGCTTCATCGTACTTTCTGGTCTTCACAGTACAGTGGAGAAGTTCCACTCACCATAGATCTTGGAGGCCCAGCTGACTGAAGGACCATCTCTCCAACATCACGTGACCAACAAGCCTGGTGTGCTTGCAAAGTGACACCATTATATAGTCTCAATATTCATGGACTAAAATCAGTCATATGAATGTGTATAATTACAAAAGAGCTACAATGTGCATTGTTTAACAAACACAGCACAGAACTGTGTCCCTATGTAAGGAGCAGGCTGGAACACGTAACTATGCCCTTTCTGTAGACTTTCACATACTCACAGGTTTTGGCCCAATCATGCCAAAATTAATGTATGAGTTATTAGGATCTAGAAATACTCTTGAGGTTGGGTTGTTCTGTGCAGCCTAAAGTTCTATCTTTGCCCAGAGATCTCGTTCTTACCTCAGAAGAGATCAGAATCCCTCACTCATTCCCAGAATAATCAGCTCCTATGCTCATCTTTTTTTTTTTTAAAGTTTTCCTGGCTAGAGAAAATATGGAAACTGAGTTTGCTGCACCTTTCCTAGCTCAGGTGCCTCAGGAAAAACAATAGATTCCTGGAGCAGAGCCCCCAGGAACCTGTGTTCCAATTTGAGTTTTTATGTACAAATCCTGCAAAAGGCCTGTGATAAGCACATTTTCTCCATGCTGCTAAGATCCACCTTCCCAGATCTCTGTGGCTATTTTTAGGATGTATTCAGATACATTCTGTGATTCATAAAAATAGACATCCAATTAAAAAACTGTACTGCATTCATTTGATCACTTAAGTAGTCTCTTAATCAACAGATCCTCTAAACATTTCAGAATAATTTGAGAGGGGCTGAGGGCCATGGGTGGTCTGCTAGAATTATTTTTTCATCTTTCTTTTCTTCAAGAAGCCTCCATAGTCTTGAACTCTCTGCCTCCTGAACAGGAATTAAGCCACCTGTTCCCCACTGTCCTGGGATTTCTGTATGCTGAACCCGTCTCTGTATATTTTTCTGTTCCAAAGCTTTCCTGTTGCTCTGAAGCATCATTTTTTTTTTTTTCTTTTCAACTTGGGAAGTCGGGAGGATGAACTCCCTGGTTTTGTTTATTGGGAGTCTTTATTTATCTTTTATTTGGTGCCGGGCAATTTTTCTAGGCACAATATCTGGATAGGCCACTTATTTTTCTTTCATTTTGTTAGCTTGAATGACATTTTAAAGGCCTTTTCAATCTTTTTTGGTGGAATATGTAGACAAAAGCAAGAGCTACACATTATAATGGTTGCCTCTAAAAAAAAAAAAAAAAAAAAAATACATTCTAAAGCCAAGCTTAGCCTTCCAAGAGAGTGGGTATATAGCCAGGGATGAGCAGCATTTGAGAACATCAGCCTAAACCATATAAATAGAACCCATGTCTGTTGGTTGGTGGATGCCAGTGATGTCTGGTCAGGGACACCTCAAATGGCTAAATCAAGCAAGGTGAGCGTTGGCAGACTGTACTGTATATATTGTACATATTGTATATGTACAAGTCCTGAACATCCACAGTGATGGCTGGATACTGTTCTTGTTTTTAAAAACCCAAAATAAAGTCCACAGCTGGAAGGTAGAATGAAGGGCAGGGGCCTTACAAAATTCCAGCCTGTTATTTTCTGCCATGTTAGCATCGAAGACGAACCCAATTATCTGGTCACTTCCATTTCTGAGTGGCTAACAGAGGTCTAGAGTGGAAGGGCAAAACAGATCCTTGCTTCCAGCCAGCATGTTTGTGTTCCTAAACAGTCTTCTGGAGGAGCTGAGGGGAGAATAGCCAGGGCTGGATACACAGCTGAAGACAATCCGATGCCTGGGGACTCCTCCCTGTAAACACGCTTGCTCCATGAGAGGGACCACAGCTCACCACTTGAGCTTTGCAGATGAACCTCGGCCCCCTTCACAGTCACTTGTATTGGACCACAGAAATGTTCGTGCGCTGAAGATAACTATTTGGGAATTGGGCCCAAGGAAGGCCTCCTACTCTGAGGCTTTCTCTGAACACCACACTAGTGGGAGATGGGGTATGGAAGGATCTCAAGCATGACTGATATGCTGGTTTGAATGAGAAATGCCCTCCATAGGCTCCAATGCTTGAATGCTTGGTCCCCAGTTAGTGATACTGTTTGGGTAGGTTTAGGGGGTGTGGAAGTGTGTCACTGGAGGTGGCCTTTGAGGTTTCACAGCTACATGACATTCACGTCATTCTCTTTGTGTCCTGCTTACAGTTCCAAATGAGAACTCCCAACTCTCAGCTTCCAGCTCCACCCAGCACATCTGCTGTCATGGCCATTCAGTCCTCCCTGTTATGGACCTTAACCCTTTAAAACAGGAAGACCAAACAAATGTTCTTCTATAAGTTGCCTTGATCATAGTGTTTTATTACAGCAACAAGAAAGTGACACAGCTCACTAGCCAATAAGATTAAGGAAACAACCTTCCATGCTTCTTGGTGTTCTCATATGTGAACGGAATGGGTTTGTAACTGTTAGTGTAGGAGTTCTTGTTTGTTCTACATATAGTAATGCTGCTGTTTTGCATGGTGGTCTATCTATCATCTATCTATATCTATCTATCTATCAATCATCTATCTATCTATCTATATCACTACTACTATTTAATAAAATAATAATAATAATAATAATAATAATAATAATAATATCAGAAATCTAATCTTTGGCCCTTAGCTTTTCTGATTTAGTGGGCTCACAGGTAAGGGCTGTGGTTGTGGCCCTCAGTTGTCCTACAGGTCTAGGAGTCAGGGTCCCTAGGAAGGGATATGGAAGACTAGGTTGGTATATGGTGGTAGCCATGGAAGAGAGGAGGCCAAAGGCATAACTCTAGAAAATTACAGTCTTGGGGAAAGGGGACAATCCCAAGCACTAAATCTGCATGGGCCTGGCAAATTCCAGAGCCCTAGAGAAGCATCTTCAACCTTCCGGAAAGATGGAACATCGTGGCTGAGAAGAGTGTGGTGAAATTGCCAGATCTGTGGATTCAGACTCCTTAAAAGCAGCTGAAAGGGAACTGCTGAAGGGGTAAAGGTTAGGACTCCCCTTTCTGTGTTCAGTGTGAACCTAGGGCCTCCTGGAGCCAGGAATGTACTGGGGATGGAAAGAATATGGGCATCCAGGGGATTGCAGGCAGCCTGCTCAGAGGACTGCCTTCTAGCGAGATTACAAAGACTGACCAGAGGAAGTGGCCTGATCACCCAAAAATAAGTTGTGGCCCTGGGGACCAACCAGGGCATGGAGTCAGGTCTGCAGGCTAGGAAAGATATCAGGACTCCATAAGCTAATAGGATCCCAGATGAAGATCACAAACCTGGGAAGAGGAGAAAGATATCGGGAAAGATGCTGTTGGAGGTCAAAGTGAAGTAAGCTTCCAGTGGGGCCCAAGAGCTGCATGTACACTTCTCTTTCTGTGTGCATGTATGTGTCTGCATTTGCATGTGGGCACCAGAAGCTCACCTCAATACTCTATTTATTTCTTAATTTTTTTCATTTATTTATTTATTATGTGGGTGTGTCATGGCATACACATTTAATATCAGTTTTTGAGAGACAGACTTAGGAGGATCTTTGTGCATTCCAGGCTACCCTGGTCTACTTAGTAAGTTCAAGGCCAACCAGAGCTATGTAGTGATACCTCATCTCAACAAAACATAACAAAACAAAAAACCATAGTAGTCATAGAGCAACTATTTATTCATTCATTCATTCATTCACTATTGCAGTGCTTGGAGTAGAACCTATAACCTAACACACTTAACTGTACTTGATGGTGCACATCTCTCAAGACGTAAGAGATACAATAGGACAATCAAGACTTCAAGGCCAACATTAGCCATAAGTTCAAGACAAACCTGGCTATACAAGACAAAACAAAACTAACAAATTAAAAAAAAAAACTTAAAAAAATTCCCCCTAGAATAGATATCTCTTCAGCTTTGGTCTTCAGGGGTGTTGAGTGGTCCTTCAGTGTATCTTCAGATCTCTAAGTGGACAGCCTGTACTCGGCCCCTGACCAACAAGAGTGTGAGATTTTGAGGTCTTCCAGTGTGGTCCAGCTTTGTAGTCCAGCTTTGAATACAGGATCTAGCAACACAATTCTCCTCAGCTTCATAATAACTTAAGGTGGGAAATCTCTAAGGATGAAATCTATCTTGTGTCAGTTGATTTTAATTGAATGACATCCAACAAGTATTCACTGAGCTGTGGTCTTGATGTTGTGACAAACACAAATCTCCAGAGAGAACTGGGGTTACCAAGCCTCCTGGGGGAGAATTATAGTGTGGTGGGACCATCTTCCCTGGATGAGAGATAGAAGGCTTCTCAAAAGGATGAGTTCACTGGTGTGATTCTAGGGAATGGGGAGGGAGGGAAAGGGGGAAGGAAAGAGGGAGAGAAACTTAGGTCTCTAAAGAAGAGTCAACTCTGTTTAGAGGCTGTAAGATAGAACCCATGCTTGCCAAGCTGTCCTGTTAAGAGTGGGTTGAAGACAAAGGAGCCACCATCTTTCAGGTTGAAAGATGGAAACCCTGAATTAGCAGAGCAGGTGGAACAAAAGCCCTGGATAACCTATGTCTGCACATCCCGATGTCTGAGGAAAATAAAACCCTCTTCTTTATTTACACCGGCTTGGTAAAGTCCCTGCTGCTTGCTGTTGAATGCACTTTTTTTTTCAGACTTGCTGAAAATCCCAATCACTGTTGGATTAGACAATGGAATGGTCTCTTGTAGGCCACTAAGAAAACGTTGCCCAGGAGAGGAGGGAAGCCCTTGGAGACATGGCTGCCTTCCCCCGTAGCTCTCACCTTCCTCTGTAGCTCTTTGCTAATTAGTCAATTGATGGGGCTTACATGATGATGTCATCTGGGTGACACCTGCATTAGATCACAAGGAAGCTCAGTCTCCGTGTGTCTGGATTGAGAGTTGGGTGGAGAAATGCCAAGGCATGCCATTGCTAGAGATGACTGGAATCAGGGCGGAGGCCATTTCACACTACAAATAATTAGAATCTGACTATTTTCTACCACAATTGTCCTTACTTTTTCCCTTTAGCCAATCAATCATTCATTAATTTATTCATCTGACAAACATTTAGTAACTATATAGAGACAAAACAAAGCTCTTGCCCTTCAAAAACCCCAGATTCAAGAGCCTTCTAGAAAGATAGTTGGGTAAGTAAGGAAGTAAGAACAGAAGTAAGTTAAACACTCTTGTTATACAAGCATAGTGGTCTGACTTCAGAACCCATTCATCTGTGTAAGAAGCCCTGTGGTGGCATGTATCTATGGTCTCAGTACTGGGGAGGCTTGCTGGACAGTTAGTCTAACCAGCCAGTGAACTGCAGCTTACTAAGAGACTCTACCTCAAGAACATAAGGTAGATAGCAATAGAGGAAGACTCCTACCTTTGATATCTGACTTCCATACACATGTACACATGTGTACATGAACACATATTACAGGTCAGGGGCCACACTGATTGTTACACTGGATCTGGGATCCAAAGTCCAGTGTTCCTGATTGGGCAGTCAGTGCACTTAACCCTAGGCCATCTTTCCATACTCCCTGTATCATCCCAAGTCTGTTTCTAGCAGAAATTTCCTGTGAGCTGAGATGTGGGTGAGCAAGGGTTAACAGAAAAGGAAGAGAATTCTGGGTGGAGGAAGCACAGTGTGCAGAAGCCCAGCAAGGTAGAGTCGGACAGGCAGGAGGAAATGGACCTCAGGAGATAAGATAGAGAATAACATGACAAGAGGCCAGGGGGGAAACGTTAGTGGGTCAGGACCCCACAGGGATGGATGTGTTACAGAAGGGTTTGGTGGAGAGGGTGGCTGCCTCCTCCTTCTCCTCCCCTCCTGGCTGCCTGAAGCTTTTAGATGGAAGAGTTGCACTTTCTTCCAGAAGCCCCAGGATCTTGGGTTCCCACTGCAACCCTTACAATGCTATGCTGCAGACTCATTGGTGGGCCAGCCAAAAGTATCAGGATATCTTCTTGTCTCTCGTGGGTCTATAATTCTTCTCAATAAAGACAGGCACACCGGCACACTTTAATAACTGTCAGGTCTAATTATGAGCAGCCTGTATCCTTTATACTTGCGAGGGAAACCCTTTCCACTGTGGAGCCCGCCCTGTCACCATCTGAATGGCATACTGTGAAACCAAGTGTTAGACAAAGAGCCAGGAAGAGATGTCAATTATAGCTAGAGGTGAAGATAGCTACACATAATACAATCTCCAAAGAGCAGGAACTGGAGCCCAGTAGATACACTGCACTGAAGGCTGCATCTTATTCAGACCCAATTGAATATGTCATTTTCCTTCGTCTGGGTGTTAAGCTGTGACCTGAATTTCCAAGCACATCACCTGGCCCAACAGTCAATAGCTTGGAACTGAGAAAGAATTTAAACATGGATGGAGATCGAAGCTCATGTAGCCAGTTCTTTGGGTAGGGAAGATGCCTTGGGATTTGGGTGCAACTAAAGAGCTGTCTTTCTTTTGCAGTGCTGTGTTGTTAGGCATGAGACCAGATTTATATATCACTGCACACACATGCATTCGCTCGCTCCATACAAAACGGGCTTTCCAGTGGGAATGTCTTAGAAAGCAAAGCTCTTGAACGATGGATATTTTAATTGAGAAGAAGAAAGGCTAACTCACAGCGTCACAGACAAGAATGCAAGGCCGAGAAATGCTACACCAGAGATGAGAGGATTCTGCAGGAATCTTGGATTTTTCTCTAGGGAAAGAAGGAACCAAGGTCAAATGGAAAAGCATGGGAAAAAATAAATACGACTCTGTCTTAAATTGCAACAGCGTTTGCAGGAATGCTTGGCTGCTCCGTTGGTAGGAGACAGAGGGGGATAAAATTCCTTTCCAGAAATCCTGGGGATAACAATGTATTTTTTACAACTAATAAAAATCTGGGTTTTGTCTCAAACTTGAAAGGTCTCGAGAGCTAACTTCCTAAATTTTCTTAATGTTGCACTTGGACATTGCCTGTGGTGGGCAGGCCTCTTGGTACCAACCAAGGTGGGCTATGTTGCTAAAAATTGAGTCAACAGGTCACCGTGAAAACAGCTTAACTTCATCAAAAGACCAACCCTGTCATCCACTGGAGAAGAAGGCAGTTTTTTTTCTGACTAACGCTGAGCAGAGGTGAACACAGGATTCTCTCCTACATCTAAACACCGACCAGAAGGTCTGTTGTCCTTATTCCAGGTGTCTTGTTCTCTCTTACCTGTCTGTCCTTATTTTCATCAAAGTATTTCTATAATGCATTGGAACCACTGATGACAGCATCTTGGGATTCAGAATTTATCCTCTCTAAATTGCAATGAGAATGTGACTAGTTCACAGGTTGCCATCCTGGGATTTTAGTTATGTTTCTCATTGAGCACCTGCTAGGCAATTCAGGGCTGTTCTTTCTTTCATTGATTGGGCCTCACATTAAAAAGAAGGTTTGTCCAGCTCAGCATCCTTTCCCATGGAGAATTAGCTAGCCCATGACAATATTACTTAGTCTGCATGACTTAGGACAAGGTCTCTTCTCACTTGTCTAGGAGAGGGGTCTTGGTCCAGTTTGGGCCAATCATAACATTCTAAAATCTTCAGCAGGATCCCGGATCAAGGATGAGTGTGTTGTGGTCACTGACATTGAAGGGTCCTGCTTCCTTTTGATTGCAGCTCTCTGTGTCCTACAACAATAAAAAATTCACTTAGTGGAGTAATTAGCTCTTTCTTTTGTTCACAGACAAAATTGATATTGAAAGTGAATGTGGATAAACCAATAATTCCTTGTTGTCAACAAATGGGTAAGATTGTTACTTATTAATGGAAAATCTGGCTTAGGTTGGGGCCACTTGGATTTGAGACATAAAATCTATATAAGCCATTTTGATACAAATGGAACTTTTTTAACCCTTGTAAATATTGGCATATTATTTGTCTTTACAAAACTTGTACATATATATGTGTATGTTTCTTTTACTCAAAAGATTTTTGTTGTTGAGAAAAAAAAGAGTCCTGAAGGATGTCCCTTTCTTTGAAGTGCCAACCTCTTTTTCTGGATCCTGGGTTGTGGGAGCCTATTAGTGAGCCCTTTCTGATTGAATCCATAATCTCACCATGCAGATAGTATTGGTCAGTTTCTCTTCACTTTCAATTTATTTATTTTATGTATATATGAGTACACTGTAACTGTCTTCAGACATTCAGACACACCAGAAGAGGGCATCAGATCCCATTCCAGATGGTTGTGAGCCACCATGTGGTTGCTGGGAATTGGACTCAGGACCTCTGGAAGAACAGTCAGTGCTCTTAACTGTTGAGCCATCTCTCCAGCCCTTCACCTTTCAATTTAAAAAGAACAATGCAATCCAAATATTTTCTATGTCCCTTTCACATTCATTGTTTTTATATTTACTGGACACAATGAGATTGGTAACCTCTGGAAATTGCCTCAGACTTAAGGAGAATCAACCAAGTCATAATAAATTAAAATGCCTGGGCTTAGTCACATTTACCTCTTTCAGTGGTACATGAAACTGATACTTCTTTATTTAAAGGAAAGATTCTTCCAGTGCATGCCACAAACTTAAAATTTATCCATAGTGGGGGCTTAAGGGATGATTAAGAATGCAATGCGTTACTTGTTCTGGCGAACTAAAGAGCAGAAGTTTTTAAATCTGGCTCTCTGATTTGGAGAGGTTTTGTTCCGCTAGGTCTAATTTCCATCCCAGGAAAGATACAAGCCAGGTGAGGAAAGCAAGGGAACGTGTTCATGGGGCATCTGCAGAACAGTGAAGAGTGGACCAAGGAGGCACAGGATAGATGCTATCTGCATGATGGCTCATGTCTGCTCTGGTCACGTTTTCTTTCCTCACACATGACAAACCATCTTGATGGTGACTTGACTTTCACAAGTTTGCCTCTAAGGGAGATGTTTGCTGGCCGGAGGCCACAGTGGGTTGGTCCTCTTTAGTACCAGTGTAATATACTGCACACTTGTTATGAATACAGGCTTAGTGGTAGATCTGGATCCACCATCTGCCTCAGCTCCTTTTGCTTTGTTTTCCTAGCTGTGTGACCTGCAGCAGGTGTCTGTACACCAGAAGAGCTGAAAGAGTCCATCACAGTGGGAAGCGTGGCAGCAAGTGGGAGTCATAGCAGGAGCAACAGAAAACTGAGAGCTCAGGTCTTCAAATGCAAGCATGAAGCAGATAGAATCAGGGACCAAGCATTCTAATGCTCAAGACTATGGGGTACATTTCTCTCTTAAACCACCACAGACACTATGATGAATAAGTGATAAATGCATACAAAGTAACTAGAAAATTCTTTAGAACATGATAAATCTTTTATTACTATCACTATGAATAAATCATTAGGAGTTTGGGGTTAAGTATTTCCTTTAAAAATGCTTTTATGTAAAAATGCCAAGTGAACACAAAAACAGAGAGGAGTATAAAGAATCTCTACATATCCATCAGCCGTGTAAAACAAGTCAACTAGTAATGGCTTTGTTTTGTTCATGCTAACAGTCTACGCTACTCACCGCTCACTCATTTCTCTAGGAAACCCTGAACAGGAATCACTTCACCTGAGATTTGCATGCTCCTTATGTGTGTGCGTGCACATGTGTGCACATGGGTGCACATGCCTGTTTGTGACTGGAGGACAGAGGCTGACTTATTGTTTTCTTCAGTCACTCTCCACCTTATTCTTTGAGGCAGAGTCTCTCACTGAACCCAGAGCTTTCCAATTCAGCTGGACTGGCTAGCCATCAAGCCCTTGGAATCCTCCTATCTCCCCTACCAGTGCACGGGTTCCAGGCATCTACAGTTATACCCAGCTTTTTACATTGGTTCTGGGGACCAGAACTCAGATCCTCAGGCTTGCAGAGTGATTGGTTTACTCACAGAGCCATCTCCCCAGCCTCTGTATGCTTTTTGATGAGAGGGCTTCCCCCCATGAGACCAATTGACTCTAGCTGTGCACCAAGGCAAATTCTGGATTTTCCTATGTTGACCTTAAAACAAAAACAAAAACAAAAAAAACAAAAAACATGTTGCAAAGAATGCTTTCCATGGTGCAGTAATAGATTTGGTGTCAAATAGTGGAGTTCTCTGGTCAAGAAGATTCTCAAACCTCAGAGTAAATGAATACCCTTCCCCCTTATGCTGGGCACATTTTAAACACCTGATGATCATTTCACCTGTTCTGAGACAATCCAGCGTG
Source organism: Rhynchomys soricoides (assembly GCA_019843965.1). Taxonomy (NCBI): domain Eukaryota; kingdom Metazoa; phylum Chordata; class Mammalia; order Rodentia; family Muridae; genus Rhynchomys; species Rhynchomys soricoides. The sequence continues at coordinate 34,950 of JADRCH010013355.1, forward strand.
TGCTTCTCAGACATACTTAACTCTGCGAGTACTTTCTCAACAAGCATCTTGGGAAGCAAATGCTCAGTGGATCAGACTTTGGCCAACACGAAGCTAGACAAATGCCCCACGGTAGGAATTTTGCCCTTGTTTTGGTGACCATAAACTTTCTATTTTATTATTTAGTTTATTTGACTTTGCAGACTTGCTTAGAGCAACTGGAAGCCAGCATTGTGCATGCTGGGACCACTGTCCTCAGTAGGAGATGTGCTTGCGACTCCTACATTCTCCAGATGCCATTAAAATAGCCTGGGAAGCAAGAGGAGAGTGGTAGCTTTGAAGTAGTCCTAGAGTATGACAGTGGCAGCCACCCCTGGGTCTTTAGCCACAGCAGGCTCCATGCAGAACAGACTTGAGACTATCTGTTCACACCAAAACTAATCTATTAGCATTACATGGTAACTTGTGCAGATTGACTTAAAGAAAAGGAGAGATGGGGGGGGAGGGGTGTTAGGTAACCTTGCCCAGTCAAAGTGCCCTTCTGAAGAGCTGACAACAAGAACACGGGTAGTCTACTTGGTTAGAGGATGGTTTTTTAAGTGATTTTTGAGGTAGCTTCATTTGTGAGGAGGAAATTGTGGGAGGTGGATGATTAGGATTACTGGCTCCATCCATATCCAGTTCTCTCTGGAAGCTTGGAACTTTGCCTCCCTATTAAACCATCTTACAACTGCATTGAGCTATTTGACTGTCTCTGAGCATAGAAACACAAGTAGAAGTAGCCTTTATTACTTACAGGCTGAGTTAGTGAGGGACTCAGACATGATTATCTAGGCTTCTGTCTTCTGGCCATGGGACCAGTGAGCTGTCTGCACACTGCAGTTGGAACGGACACAGAACGAAGGAGCATCTGTCAACCGGAGGTTCTGAATGCTTAGATGTAGCAGGGCTGCTGATTGGCCTGTAATACGGAGGCCGTGAAAGCATATAACTGTTCACTGTACTGAGCTGCTGGATTTGGGATTCATTTGTTACTGAAGCATTACTGATACTCCCTGACTGATCAGGGAGCAAGGCTCTTCTCTCTGTACCTCCACTTGTCTTCTTTACACTCAGATTGACAGCACTCCTGCGAATTCTATCATAAAAGACAGCCAGCAGCAAATCTTAGTGGAATAGACTCATGCTCTGAACACAAGCCTAGCCTGTAGTGCCTTCAAAATGTGAAATCCCTTCAGAGGAAAGTACATTTTTAAGCTTCTTCTCTCCATAGCCAACAAAAGCCCGGCTCATCATAGTTCTCTGACATTCCCCTATATCATCATAATGAATAGATCAAAAGGAGAGTTCGTGAAGCTTCCGGTGTCACCAACTCATAAATATTAACAGCCAACATTTATTGATTGCTGTATACCACATATTTCCCAAGCACTTGTGGCATTTTATCATCTCATGCCATCTTTATAGCAACTCAGAGGTTAGTTTTAACAGTATTGCCCCCTTTCACAGAGTCTCGCCTCATAGAGAAAACACAGGACATTGTACTAACTTGCCTAAAGACCTTACAAATGGGGAATAGTCAGAGCTGAAATAAAACCTACATGTTACCAAACTATACAACACAAAACAGTTCTTTTAAATAATGGAGCTAACACGATTTTTTTTTTTAAAAAAACATTTTAGACAATAGCTGAATTCGTCTTTCGATTCCCCATTAATCAGCCATTATTGCAACCACCAGACTCTAATGATCGCTGATTGGATCAAGAGTAGAAGAATGCGTTTTCCACTTCCTCTACTTTGTAAATGGTTGTATGTTAACTTAAGCAGCCTGAGGTTGAGCAAGGCCGAGTATAGTTTTGTAGAATGTTAAGTACTTTAGTATGAGATAAGAGAAACTGAGGAGGTCATGAGCTTGCTCAAGATTGACCATGCAAGGGAGAGCTTCTGGTTCAAATTAGCATCTCAGTGAAAAGATAATAAAGTTATGCTCTAGAAATACTATATATGATATATGAAATGAAAATTTCAAAGGTTTAAGAACAAATTAGAGACAGTGATAACAGAAGTGAGCTTGAAGACAAGTAAATAAAAAAATTGAGCTAAATTAATATAGAAAAAGCCTAAGATAACTCCCCGTGAACATATAAAGGTTTGGTTTTGAGCTTTATGAGTGATACCTATTTTTCACTGATTTTTGAAGTTTTTACTTAGTTTTGGAACATAGACTTTATTACTACAATACAGACCTTGTGGCATAGCCATATACAGTTAGAAAAGTCTCACAAAACAACTGCAGCCCTGGTCATTTGTTCTAGAGAAATAAAAACTGTGGGCACACAAAATCTACACACAAGTGATCATAGAAGCTGTTTGTGTAGCAACCAAGCTTTGGGAATGAGAAAGATATTCATTATCAGTAGACAGTGAATCAAATTCCTGTACAGACACACCATAGGATACTGCTCGGCCACACAGAAGAACTACTGGTAGATGCTCCTTGGATGGATCTCAAGAGCAGTATGGTGTATGGGAAAAGGAGATGGTCTTCAAGGTCACATATGTATACCACTGCATATTTAATGTTCTCACTTGGGCAGTATTAGAGAGATTTGGGATATTTTACATGTTACCATGGGGTAGAGATGGTTGGGGGACATTGGCATGACTCTAAGGGATGATATTCAAGAGATACAACTTAGTTAGGATGCATAGCTTGTATCTTGATTGTAGTAGTGGCCACACAAATCTGCCTGTGTGATAAAATGGCATAGAACGATATATCAAACTAACCCTAGGCTTTGGGTCTTATATTATCATCATGTATAAAACAACCCCAAGTAGAAGTGGAATAAAGGCCATGGAGGGGCTAACTTTACAACTTTCTACAAATTTATTATCTCTCAAAATAAAATGTAGAAAAATTTGAGGGTTTTAACTGAGCCCTGCAAACTTGATGAGGTGTAAACTCTAAAGTCTGTTACCCCTCTGTTGGACAACAACCAAAATTTAATTCAGCTTCTCTTAGCTGTCTAACTACTGAATTCTGCTCACGGAACTGTCATCTGTCTCAGAGCTTCAGGTGAGGAGCATTTGCCAGCATGTCTGCACCTCCTTCCTTTGTCTGAATCTCCCTTTTTTCCTTCCATTTCTAGCCATCCTTACAGTCCCAGTCGGAATCTCTTGATGATGCCAGTCAAGGAGACTTTCTACTTAAGTCCCAGCTACCTTGTATTTCAGTTAATGTTGAACAGCCAAAGAGATCTCACTCATCTCTTGTCTCGAGAACAGCATTTCCTCCAAATGTGTCCTGTGTTGGTTAGACTCCATTGTCTTCAAATCATCTTATGCCTCTAAGAAGATCCATGGACAAAGTATATGAGTATGTGTTCACACGAAACACTGAGTGCATAAAACCGAATTGTAAAGTCACTTGTACCCTAGAGCTTCAGACTCTTCACTTACAAGTTCATTTCCAATTTCATGAAAACTTATTCTGGGAACTAAAAGTAATATGTTCATACCATAGTCACCCTTTGTGCAAACTATCCTGAGTCCCCTCATTTTCTGACCACATCTCAGCTGTTTTCAGATACCTCAAGCCTGTGTTCTCCACTGGCTCTCTTTTCTTCTGTCCCTGACTACCTCATACCCAAAGGATAATTCACTCACTTAGGTAACATGTCCTTACCTAAGCTGTATCTCAAGCCATGAGCTGACTAGATTTTGACTCATGTATCCAATCACATTTGAAATCTCTGCTTGGAGTCATACAGACACCTTCAAAGGCACATTCAAACTTCAACACTGTGTCTTCCACCAGGCCTGCTTTTCTTTCTGTATTTCCTATTTCTTGGAGGGATACCATGATTCTTAGCACTCAAGCTAGAAACAGTCTTGCCCCTTATGTTTCAGATCTTTTCTCTCCAAATTCTGTCAACTGGATAGCTTATTTAGTTCTAGAGTTCTTGTTCCCTGCCTAGAGCTGCCTCTCCCCTAGTTTAGTTAGTGCCTGAGCATTTCTTGTCCAGGCTATTGCAACGAACTCTTAATTGGTCTCCTCATATCTGATCTTGCATGAACTGGGCCGGAGGTTACATGCCTAGGAGCCACGACAGTAAACTTGGAGTCTGAATTAAGTTAAAGAGGAACCATGGGGTCAGTAATTGTTTCTCGGTCAACATAGAAATCCCTCACACCCACATGTTGGTTTCAGCAAAAATCAATGTGATTCTTTTATTGTAATGACAGCAGGCAGGTCTAGTGAAGCAGTGTTCTGGGTGGATGGTAAGGAGTCAGACTGGGGGTTCTGATGACCCTATCCTTCCCAGTACACAGAGAATAAAGAGCAGAAACCTGTGCAGAGAGTGGCCTACACAGGCAGAGAAGGCAGGGGCTTCTAAGATGCATTTTCTGGTGAGCTCCAAAGTTCTCCAGTCCAGAGAATCAATAGATCACTGTTGTAAAATATAAACATGAGAAAGATATAAACATAGATGTAAGAAGAAAAGGAGAAAGAGTGATTCCTTAATTATGAAACCCACCAAATGCAAATGAGTGCAAAAATTCTGGTTAAGATGATTGACCTAACAATTCCCAGCTTCTATGTTGTTTGCTTATTTGTCATAGAAATACTGTGGAGACATTCTTACGAAGTGAACTGTTTAACATCATACTAAGTGAATGACCTATAGTTCAAATGGTCCTAAGGATACAGTAGAGCTGAGGAAGAAGCCCAATAACAATGTTCAGTTCAGCCAGTTACAAGTAAACTATTGGAATCAGATAAAAGAGTAAAAGAGTCACATTATCAGTGATCTTTAAAAAATGAGACAACTACCCTACTAAAAACAGTTGATGGCTTCTCATAACCTACGTTATACACAGCATCTTTGGTTGGGGGACTTTTAGACTTCCTACTCTTTCTGCCTGTCAAGCCTCATCTAACTTCACAAAAGAAAGATTTCTTGCTAGAGTTAGTCCCAGATATTCCCCTTGACTATGAACTTTAGGGGCAAGAAAGCTCTCTGATCTACCCTTGTGTTGTTATCATTATTCAGTGTGACATTTGGCTCATAGCACACTTTAATAGGCCTGCTGAACAATTAATTTAATAAGGAATTAGCAGGAGTTTTCCTGTAAAGGATATGGAGTAAATATTTGTGGCTTTGTTAGCTATGAGCTATCTACCGGTTGCAACTATTCAGCTCTGCCAATGCAATGCCACGTACCAAACAAATGGACACGGCTGTGCTCCAATAAAACGTTATTTGTATGTAAAAAAAAAAAAAGCAGGCAGGGGGCTGGAATAAGCCTGAGTGCTGCAGTTTGCCAACTCCTGAACGATAAATGATTGATTGTATAAATTGTTTTGGAGTCATTTAGGAGCTAAAACTCCCTTTTCCAGGAAGGCAGCAACCTTGGAGCCTTAAATTCTTCACAACCTCCCAAAGCAAGGCCAGAGGATGCTCTGAGTGAAGGAGGATATCTTTGTTTATGTAAGCCTATTTTTTAATTAAAAAACTTGAATTAAAATAGGTAGGTGCAATGTCGCTTGAAAGACAATCATAAATAAGCAATCTATCTAAGCACATCAATAACAGGAAAAATCTGATGGTGAGGAGTGTGATGTTCTGGCTGCCCCCCCAAAACATATGTTCCCATATAAAGTAAAAGCAAAAGAGAATAGAATGAAAGGGCTAAGACAAAGCTGATTTGTTTGTGGACCCCAGTTGGGATCAGGGCATCTCTGAGGTCTATCAGGAGACAAATGACTCTAATTGAGAGCTGGGAAAATTTGAGCATCCCAAATTAGCTCATTTCTGAGCTAAATTTAAACACTAACTTCAGCACTTATTAGCAATAGGACTCTCAAATCACTTAATTCCCCAGAGCCTCAATTTCTATATCAAATAAAAGAAGCATGATAATCTCCACATTCCAGGAAGATTTTAGAGACTGCAGGATCTACAGTCTGGTGTGTTATGAAGAATCACATTGCCATGAGCAGAATGAGCCATAGGCTACTTAATGGAAGGGCTAGGACCTGAGATATGTTTTATTAAGAGATTTTGTCATTGGATGAGCATCAAAGTGTGTATTTAGCCAAGAGAGCTACCAAGTCACTAGGAAATAAAATATTATGTGACCACTGTTGTGCATGTGATCTGTCATCAACTATGACATTGTTAGGTGGCACATGGTTATCCTTTTGATTTGCAACATCAAGTTTTGGGCAAGAGAAAACCCAGCTTGTAACTAGCTGGCTGAGTCTGTCCTCTCTACCCCAGAGGGAGAGGCTCCACGCTTTTGTTTTCTTACTTTTCCCCTCGTCTAATTATGTTCTAGCAGCCAGTTTCTGGTTAGACACCAAACATATCGGAGCCAAGCACTATGCGTGTCAAAACAAAACAGTAAAAGCGAGGCAAAAGAAGAAAGTCAATGGAACCGAGAGGCCAGTCTGCTGGCATTCCATCCCTTTATGAGGATCAAATCCCCTGCGTGGGGACATCGAAGGGCAGGATTGAATTCCATTTTGCAAGGACTAAGAGTGTTTCTTCATGTCTCTCTCTTTTCCTGTTGTCCTTTCCCAGGCCATTTCCCACTTCTTTCTTGCTGAAATGAAGATAATAAGAGCATTTTCTGATGAAATTGTTGGGTACTGGTCAATTAGCTTTTAGTTATGTTGGAGAGGCTTACATGGAGTAGAGGAAAGACAGGTCAACTCATTCAGTATCTTCTTGTTTTCTGGAAAACAATGGAGGCAGAAACTAGGTAGAGGAGGAACAGTTTGTTTCAATTCATGGTTTTAGAGGGTTCAACCCTTGGTTATCTCATCCATGCACCAGGACAGGCCACCATGGTGGTAGAAGAACAGGGAAAAGAAAAATGATTCATTTCATGACGGACCTGAAGGAGAAAGCACGACAGGACATCCCCAAGAACAATATACCCTTGAACACCTGCCCCCAGTGACCTTTACCCTCCAGTGAGGGTCATTCTCCCTGAATTTATAAACCTCCCCAAATAGGTCCATCTACTATAGATCAAGCACTTAAAACTCACTTGGAACATTTTCTATTCAAACCTTAACAGGGCTTTTGTATATGATGGAAGGTCCATCACACACATCAATCTTTCTCTGTGGAATGAATTCCTCCCCACCCCCCAGGGACCTTCTGAGTCAGTGGGTTGGAAAGATCTGTGTTTCTAACAGACACCAAGGAGGTGCCAGGGCACACTCCAGGGGTCACACTTGGAATAGTGAGGTTGGGTGACCACTGTCATCATCTTTGCTGAGCATCTTTTTGTACTATCTTTTTAAACCAGAAACACTCCTCTAGACCTGAGGAGATGCAAAGATGAACACTACTTCATTTCTGTACATACCATACCTATCCCCCAGAGCCAAGGAGGTAAAATGTATCATGATTAGAATATGCAAAACTCCTGCAATATATGATGCTCAACTTAAAATCCGCACGAAGTCCTCTCCCTGTATCTCTGTCCCTGCCACACAAACACATGTACACCCTTCTCAGAACTTAGAATCAGTTCTGGTTGGTGCTTCTATCATTTATTCAGCTTCTTTGGTTAAAGAACAGGAAGGATGTCAAGTCCTGGAAAATTTCAAAAATTAAAATTATCCTTATATACCTGCCCTCTGCATTTCCAAAGATGGATGGGGGGATCTCACCTATTTGGATTCCGCTCTCAATTTTGTCATAACCCTTGCTCTTCATATCAGGCAAGACCTAAGACCTAGTTTTACACTTTCCTTTGATACCTTTGAAACTGGGAGGGCTTTAAATGACCTGATTGCAAGTTCCCTTCCCCTCAAATAAGGTAGCCCAACAATCCCCCAATCCCCACCACCAAGGGACCATGCTTTCTATTTCTCTTTGCATGGTGGGCTTCTTCGTTTGCATAAACCAGGAGTCAGTCCTGCCTTCTGATGACATAAAGTCTATATCATGCTCATGGCTGTTTGCTATATTCCAGACCACATCTACTAGGAGGCTCTGCAGAGTGTAAGATGCTCTAATCCCATAGATGTGGATATTTATGTTGATTGCCTCATGGATCTCAGCTGGGTAGGCCTGAAACCTTTTATACCATGCCCATAGCCCTTTGGCAGGAATCTTTCCTTCATCAGTGATATGGACAGGAAAAAAATCAGAGCAATGCGTGATTTGACTTTTGCTACAATTAGTTTGATAAGTGTGCTAGCTGGCATGTGGGTGTGGTTTGCTATACAGAACAAGCCTCTCAGACAGCTCTGAGATCCCCTTCATTATTATCTATGCTTCCCTCATAGGCATTCAGCCAGGGGTTTATGCTAACACACAGATGTCTTGGTATTTAAAATCCTTCTGAATGGACATTAGACTTCTCTTTCAGTGACTCATTTACTTCAACTAATGATGTTGAATGTCTTACACAAAGTTGGAAACATGTCAATACCTCATGCATACAATTTATCCCAAAGTTAATTTGTCCACTGAACTTAACAGCATAATCATGACTAAAACTGTCAGCACTAGGAAGAATGTCCATAGTGATATTACTTATGACAGCCCCAAACTGGAGTATCCACCAACATGCAGTGTTCTAAGCAAAATGTCCATTGCAAGTAAGCCAGGGCATGTCTATTGGGTATAAAACTGTTAAATAATGAAAACAAAAGGAAAACCACATGGAGAACTTTGATAAATCTCACAAAAGTATGTCCTGAGGTAAGGAAAACCACACACCAAAGAACACATATGTTTGACAACATATAAAATAAAATATAGAAAAAATTATTCTCTAGTTTCAGAAGCAATAAAGGTGGTCAATAAAATAGGCATGGGTCGATGACTCCCGTAGTATGTGACGATAAGAACTGATGACTAAAAATAAGTGTCCTGGGTAGAAATTGGTAAAGTCTAGAAGAAAAATATGCACAAACTTCTGCAGGAATTCAAAGGAGAAAAGATCGTTTCTAGCTGGGAGTTTAGGGGAAGGTTCCATGGAGCAGGTGGCTCAGTGGCTGGGCCATGAAGGGCAGGTAAAATGCCCCTGTGTGGATGTGGTAGAAGACACTGAAGGCAGAGATAAAGATGTTAGTAGGTACTGGCTCCAAGATGGATGGGGCGTGTTCAGGAGCTGTAGGGAGGCATAAATCCCAGAATGCAATGGGAAGTGATGGGAACTGAAGTCAGAACTGCAGTCTAGGATGGGCATGCTCTTGTGCTCCGTTCTGGGTCCTCGGTGAAGAATTGAACTTCAGGAAATTAAAACAGCCACAGTATGACCACGTACCTCATCTGGGGAGAGACCCTAGCTATGCTCCAAACCTGGGGTGTTTTTCGTGTGACAGAGAAAAGATATTCAGGCACAACAAAGGGGTGAGCAGAATGGATCACCAGGCTTTAATTCCACGTGTACCAGTTCAGTGATGTTTGAATTCAGATAACAGCATTAACTTCTCTAAGAGTTAGTTTGTGAATCTATTAAATGGAGCCAACATAAGGTTGTGCTGTGGATTATGAACATAAATGAAGATAGGGCGTGTGGCTTGACCCAGAATTCTGGTAAGGTTTGGGCATGTTATAATTGTCACCACCATAGCCATTCTTAAATTAATTGTCTCTAGTTTTTTTGTTTTTTTTTTTAATCAAAATTGGATTCCTCTCGCCTGGAAATCAAACATTAATCTTCAGAGAAAGTCTCCTTCAATAGATTGAAACACTTTCAAAATTCTTCCCAACCACTGAATATAAAATTATAAAACAAAAAAATCTGTATCTCCCTTTTATACATACACATATGTGTGTGTGTGTGTAATATATATATATATATATATATAGTGCATATAGTACATGTTGTCAATAATATCAAGCATCTCTTTAGACACAGAAGATCACGTGTGACCAGCTCTTTCAACCAACCAATGATTGCTCTCCACAAATCCAAACTCAAGCTCAAGGTCATGAGTTACTCACTGAAGACTCCAGATCAAAGGGGTGCTTTTTCATAAGGGCAATTTTATTTATTTATTTAACATCAAACACCACTCTGTCTAACTCAAAATGTGGTTAGCATATGCAACGCTATCCATGTAACTAGGTCTCCTTTGGGCCACTGCAAAGATCTTCAGTGACTTCATGCATTATGGAAGCTCATGTAAGCGAGTGTTGCCTCGGGCGGGCGCCTTTGCAGTGTTCCTTGGGGTCTTTCTGGTGACTTTTGTGTTCTTTCTCAGATGTTTGGGTTCTCGAAGCTGTCATCCCACAACGATGATTTCAATCTTGGATTCAAAAAGTGAGCCAAAAAGGAGGAAGGTAGAAAGTGAACATTTATTTTTTTTTCCCTTCAGGATTAATTTGGCTGACATGAAACTCACAAAATGAATCTCAGGAAAATAGACAGCTTCATCAAACAAAATGGAGAGCTGTCTGTAGTTTTGTTTGTTTGTTTTGTTTTTAATATATCTTGTGAAAATGAAAACTTGGGGCCAAAGGGTTAATCCCACAAGACATATTGCATTTACCAAGGTTTATTTTTTATACACAAAACTCACTATATATATATATATATATATCATATATATATATATATATATGATATATATAATATACCTATATATGATAACCCTATCAACCTAAAATATAAAGCATAAGCTTTCCTTGTTTACTATATACACAGTTCTAACCATCTAGATGTCTGGATTCTCATGTTAGAGAATATTAAAAGCAACAAGGAAGCTAAACTTAGACACATCGACAATTATAAGCAACAGAACCTGACAATCTGACAGAGAGTGGAATAATAAGAGATATCAAAAGCATGGGAACTCACACCCAGATGTGTGGAGCCATTCAATATGGATGCAAATCAATAATTACTGGGCCCTAGCAGATAGCACAAAATATTTCAAATACTACAGGTGCCCACAGAGGCCAGAAACAATGGATTCCCCAAGAAGCTAGAGTTACAGATGGTTGTGAGCTATACAATGTAGGTGCTGCAAGCTGAACTCGGGTTCTTTGGAAAAGCAGTAAGCACTCTTAACTGCTGAGCTATGTCTTCAGCCCCTAATACTGTAGCTTATTTTAAGAAAAGATTTATTTTTATGTGTGTAGGTGTTTTGCCTGCATGTATGCCTATATACCACACGTTCAGTGGCCCCCGAACTGGAGTTACAGGTGATTGTGGGTGCTGGGAACTAAATCTATGCCCTACAAAAGAGCAGCCAGTGGCTACTGAGCAATTCTCTAGCCCCAATTATTGCACTTCTAAATTTGGTTAACGGCAGTGTTTCTTGTGGAACTGACTGTGTGTTGATTGGTGTTATATAGAAACCATGGCCAAGAAGCCTAAAGTAAATTTCAATATGCATTATCTACGTTAGAGCCTTTGAGATGTTCTATAAAACACAATTCTGTGTTTTGTTGGATTGTGTTTTTCTAAATTTATTTAATTTGTGAATCTTTTTTGATGTAGACATTATTTACATGTTTTGTTATATGTCTTCTTCCGATTGTACTTCTGTCAATCTGTCTTATCTGACCATGATTCAGTTTCCAGCAGGGCATCTAGATACTCACAAGGATGTAACTGAAGAGCATCTAAGAAAGGGACTGTTGTGAGGAGTGGAGCTGGTGGGAAGAGGATCCATAAGAATTCTGATAACAGAAAAGTGATATCGCCATCCCTCAACCTGAAGACCCAAGCGGAGGGTACAGTGGTCCCAGAGCCTTGTAGGAGCTAACAGAGTGGAAGAGGGGCCCGTCAGAGCAACTGTGGCTAGATGTTTGTCTCCTCAGAAATGTGTGAGGGTGTTTTAAGGGGAGGTAAACCTATTTGTAGTATGTGCTAGTTTTCGTGAAGCGAATCTCTCAACGATGGCCCAAATCTAGCTAGCAATGTGCAGCTGGTGCACTTACATCCTAGACTTGCATATTGTCATTCAGATATACAAAAGAGGTACCTACTCACAAACACAGGTCACAGAGGAGTTAGAAAGTCACAGATTCTGAGTATTTGTATTCTTGAGTTAAATAATAACCTTTAAATTTAGTTTACGTAATTGTACACATATATATACATATACATATATATTTAATTTAAAAAACAGCTGTCTTTTGAAACTAGCCCACAATAGTACTGAAAAATTAACAAGCCAACAACAGTGAACTATTAGCTGTGGCCATGGAAGAAGCAGACACAAGATGTGAGTCAGGAGAGGAATCCCAGAAGAGGTCATAGGCCCTCTGACCTTCAATCCGAAATGAAGACAACCCTGCATCCATGAGGGGAAATTTCTGTAGAAGTGAGACTTGCAGGGTGCCTGTCAGTTGGTAAAGAACAGAGAAAGATCAATGACTAGAATCCTGAATGCACGTGTTTGAAATGTAGAATTAGATTGATTGTATGAGGAGTCCCCCAAAGTATCATTGAAATACATAATTAGGCAAATTTACAGTTGTATATATTTAACATAATATATATATTTATACAAACAGATATATGTATGTATCTAATATATCATGTTATACATAATGTGTTATATACTATATATTAGATGTGTGCATATATAACATTATCTAATATTATATATTAGATATATCTAGATTATATACATGTATATAATACATACAAATATCATAAATATATGATATATTAGTATATACATACATCATATACCATATACACTCATATATATATACACACACACATCATATAGCATATACATGTGATATAGCATATATACACATATATAACAATATATGTATATATTAGATATATGTATATATGTGTATGTATGTATATATATATATATTTTTTTCCAATGTATCTGTGCTAGCAAATAATGCCATCAATTCTACCAAATTCAAGTTATCCAGCCAATAAACCAGAAGCTTACAGTAAACTAAAGTAACCAATAATGTTGAAAGAACATAACAGCTTCCAGATTCTACAATCCAGCAGTCACAATATTCAGTCTAAAGCAAAAAAAAAAAAATTGTTTGGTGTACAAAGAAACAAGAAAAGATTTAATAGATATGGATATTAAGAGCCAGGCACAATGACTCACATCTATGATCCAAGCACTAGAGAAGCTGAGGCAGAAGGATGGTCAATACCTGGGCAACCTAGCCTTGTTGCAGGCAACCTGGGACATCCATTGAAAACTTGTCTCAAACACACACACACACACACACACACACACACACAGAGAGAGAGAGAGAGAGAGAGAGAGAGAGAGAGAGAGAGAGAAATGTCCATTAGGGGACTGGGGAGATGGCTCACGGGGTAAGTGTTTGCTTTGCATGCCTGAGGATCTGGGAGTTTGCATCTCCAGTGCCCATGTATGTGTCAGGCATGGTGCTGCCTGCCTGGAACCCCCGCCTCAGAGGCCAGAACAGGCACATTCCTGAAGTTCCCTGGCTAGCCACTCTAATCAATCAGTGAGCTCTGGATTTGGTGAGGGACTCTGTCAAAGTACAAGGTACAACTGGGGAAGACAACTAATGCTGGCCTCTGTTCTTCACATCAACACATCAGAGCAAGTATAGTAACACACACAAGCGCGCACGCACACACACATGAAACACGCACACACACACACACACACACGCAACACTCTGTTTCTATACATACATATATAATACAAGTAATATAGATATATACTATTACATAAAATGTATATTAAAAAGGGAAACTTACGCTCAGTTGCACTGCTCAGATAGGGATGTTAATGTACTTTTACAGTCTTGAAAGGGTCATAGATGCTCATGCGCATATGATGTAGCCCTGAAGGGTGAACAAACAAGGGGCTCCAAGTGCGTTCCTAGGGACTTACATCTTCACAGCACTTGTCACATTTTAAAGTTACCTGTTTAGTGGCTGGAGGGTGGCTTTGTGTTTAAGAGCCCTGGCTTCTCTTGCAGGTTTGATTCCCAGCGCCTATACAGTGGCTCACAACTGTCTGTCACTGCAGTTTTAGGGGATCCAGTGCCGTCTTTTGGCTTCTGAGGGCACTGGGCAGCAAATTTATATAAACACAGGCAAAACAGATACATATAAAATTAAAGAAATATATTTTAATTACTTGTTTTAAAAAGTCATGTCCCAATGGCATTTGTAACTGCATTTAGAAGTGGCTTCTACTCATTCTCTTTACTCTAAAATGTGAAGCCAGCACATTGTACTTATTTGGTGAACTGGAATACTGCATTTTCTTGTAACAAGTAAGCATGACACTTTTCCTAAGAGGGAATACTGACTGAGTTCTTCAATGTGAGCTATTTAATAAATATTAATACTTGGCGCATATCATGCCTCCACTTAACCAAGGGTACAATGAGATAGACACTTTAGTCTCTGCCTTCAAAGGGATTTAAAATGAATGTCAAATGTAGAAAAAATAGCAAGCAGAATGTCACTTGATAGAACACCGTGGTAGAGATACATGCTTGATGACAGTGGACGTGCTGGGGTTGGGGGGGACACAGATGTCCCCTCGTTCTCATCCCGAATGATGATGAAATGTGAAAGGAGGCTTGGCTAACAGATAAAAATCAGGGGCAGAAATACGATAGGAAAGGAAACTCTCCGACATAGGTGTTTGCATAAGTCTTAGACGTTGCCTATTAACATACTCGTAACATACTTGAAAGGCAAACTTGGATGGGGGAGGGGAATTAGGGAAACAGACTACAGAAGCACACTATGGCAGGGACGATTTGCAAAAATTAGAAGTTAACAATAAGCTGAAAAAAAGCCAACAAAGCAACCATTGCGTCCAATGGTGGGAGTATAAGGCAGTAGAACCTCCAAGCTTCTGATTGGATGTAACAGGTACCCGAGAAAATCAACTGTGAAAAGCAAAGGTTTATTTTGACACAGGTCATGTTTGAGCTGATCCATTGCATCCCACTGAAACAGCCTTTGGTAGTTTGTAGCTCTGAGCTTCCCGTGGGAGGCTGCACATTATGTCAGGAGGGTGTGTGGGAGGGAAACTGCTCAGCTGTGGTGGGAAGAAAGACCCTGAAGATGTGGAGGCCTCCAGCTAGGCTCTGCCTCCAAAGTCTTCCCCCAGCTCAAGCCTCCAACACACAGGCCTTTGGAGGCTTTTAGGGCCAGTACTCTAGCAAATTCTTAATTTTAAAATTAATGCTTTGTTGACCTTACTATTGTTTTCTCCCATGCACTTTCTGTTTTAGTGCACAACAGCGCCATGTATTAAATAGCAGCTGGAACCCCCACTCCTACTGCTGTCTCTAAAACATTTGGTTTTATCATTCTGCACCCAAACTCCTAGTATCTAACTTCAGATGTTTTGCTAGCATCAACTATTTTTCTTCTGTTTTGCATTAACCCATTTTCCATGAGGGAGCCATAATCACTGATACTAAGAAGACAGGTTTACTTTTTAAATTGTTATTATTATTATTATTATTATTATTATTATTATTATTATTATTATGTGTATGTGTGTGTGCACTCAAGCTCAGAGCTTGTGTGGAGGTCAGATGACCACCTTCAGGAGTTGCTTCTCTCCTTCTACTGCGAATTCCAGGAATCACATTCGGGCTGGGCCATAAGGCTTGTATTGCAAGCACTTTGAGCCACAGAGGCATCTTGTAGACTCCAAGATGGGTTTTTAATGCTCTAGAATGGGTAAGGCAAAATGAAGGGGGTAAGGGATCACAAGTGTACACCCTTACTCAAGTGTGCATGACAGTCTCGGAAGAGGAAAGACAGAGGGAACAAGGCACTTTATTTAGGGCCTTATGTGGTGGGCTAAGACTTAATCTCAATACTGTTGCCCGGTCTCATCTCTAGTTTCTGGCCCTATCTCCATCGAATCCATTCTCCATAGCATATAAACACACATGGTTATTCTGAGTGGAAGACCCAGCCAACTTCTGTGCACACTGACTTCCCTGCTTAGAGTTTTTAGTAGATTCTTGATATTATAAGGTAGAGTCTTTAGTAGGACATTTAAGGCTGTCACAATCTGAAGCTAGGCCCTTTTCCTGTCTTGTTCTTTTCTAACATTTCCTGACCAAGTTGCCTCTTAAATGCTAGTCATTTGTGTGTGTGTGTGTGTGTGTGTGTGTGTGTGTGTGTGTGTGTGTGTTTATTGCTTTAAAATTAAACTCAGCTATCAATTTTGGTTCCAGCTCTGTGGTTGTGTGATTTGAAGAAAATCCTAAGCCTCTCAAAGCCATCGTTTTCCTTACCAATAATACACAATGATAACATTATCTATTGGATAAAGCTGCTATGGATCAATACTGATCTTATTCAAAAACTAGCCTTAGTCCTAGACTTATTAGTAGTTGATTTTATTTGCGTTATTATTAATATTATACCATGTGGAAGCTCACGAAGGACTTTTGCAAGCATGCAAGTGCCCATCTTTTTCCTGAAACTTGAATGTGCAGACAGGTGCTACGCCTGCAGAGTACCCTTCAAATACATGCTCGGAACTCTATTCAAGGAGAGATGATCACCCAGTAGGCTATGAGGGATGCCGGGTCCTCCCTCCTGTACAAATCTACTCATCAAAGGCAACAGACCTTGCTCAGGCCCCTGCTCTCTAGATGGCTGCTGCTAAGCTGCTTTTCTTGAACTTCCCTCTGCTGGTAACTAATCTCTCTGTCATTCATATTGTTCTCAGTTCCAAGACTTTCCAAGTTCCTTGGCAGGGCACAGACCCTGAGGAATTTGCCATCAGTTACAAGCCCAGTCAACACTAGTATTCCATCCATGGGGCCAGGAAGCCACCCCCTTTATCATCTTTCACAGGGCAGATAGCCAACCATGTTCTTTCTTTTAAAACTATATTTGGAGTGTAAAAGGACAAATTCTTCATCTTTAGAGAAATACATAAAGCATACAAGTATGTGTAATAATGTGTTTGGTGTCATGGGACATTTCCCTTTGTGCATATGTAGCTAATCTTGTGAAATGTCAATGTGGTACCATGCCAAGGAATAATGACAGTGGCAACAGCCTGCTCATGCTGGGGTCAGGAGTCTAAAACCCCATGGAATGTTTCTGAGCATCCTCTGTAAAATGCCTGCTAAGTTATTTAATGCCTCAGGCTTCACCATGCCACATCTTCTAATACATTCTCCCAGGTTCTCTGTGTATTGGGAATGCTGTAACACATTGTCACAAATGCGGGTGACGTAAGAGTAGACCTATATTATCATACACTTCTGTATGTGAGATGTCTAAAGTTAAGGTATCAGCATGTTGGTTCCTTCTAGGGGCTCAGAGGCAGGGTTGACTTCCTGTCTCTCTCCTACTTTCTTGGATGTTTGCAATCCTTGGAATTTCTCATTCTGTGGGTGTTTTACTTCAATATCTGCTTCTGCCATCTCAGGACATTTTCTACAAATGACTTGCCAAATACCTCTCCTACAATAAGGATGTTGGATAGGCCCACCCTGTCCACTATGTCTTCTTAATGTGATGTAATCAGACGAGACTATTTTCAAATCAAATAACATTCTCAAGCACCAGGTATAAGACCTGAACATGTATCCAGAATAGACTGATTCACCTCACAATTACATCCTCCTGGCAGACACCCAGAGGTCTTTCATATTCACCATATTGATAACCTTAGAAGTTGTGCAGGATAGTTTTGTAGCAATTTGACACAAGCTAAAGTCATCTGAGAGGAGGGAACCTCAATTAAGAAAATGCCTTCATGAGATCAGTTTGTAGGCAAGCCTGTAGGGCATTTTCTTAGTTGGAGATTTGATGAGGGAGAGCCCAGACCATTGTGGGTGGTACCATCCCTGGAGTGATGGTCCTGGGATCTATAAGAAAGCAGGCTGAGCAAGCAAATAAGCAGCATCCTTCAATGGCCTCTGTATTAGCTCCTGCCTCTGGGTTCCTGCCCTGTTTGGGTTCCTGTCCTGGTTTCTTGTGATAATAAACAGTGATGTGGAAGTGAAAGCTAAATGAACCTTTTCCTTCCCAGCTTGCTTTGGTCCTGGTGTTTCATCACAGCAGTAAAAACCCTAATTAAGACAGAAGCTAAAGTCTCGATGGGCTCCCTGACACTTGAGTCCTATGCAAAGTTGATATACTTTTGGTTTATCAGTGAACACCACTTTCTGGATCTTAACTGTTAATTATGGAGCACATGATAGCAATTTTTGGATGATGTTGAAAGATTCTCAGGGAACAGGAGAAGAGGTATAAGATAAGGTTTGTGCTTTCAAAAGATCTACACAGTTGTCGGATTTAGCCTATGGTTTTATAACCCAGACTCCTGCCTTTTGCAGATGGTGTTTGGTATCCTGTCAAATATTTCACCTCTCCGAAGTACAGACTCTCCATGGGGAAAACAGCAGATGAACCGAAACTGACATACATCCTACAGAATACCAGATCAGCATAACTGATCTGGTTATACCTCATAACTCATAACTATGGAGGTCATCAAACACCAGGGAGCTCTGAGAAAAATGTTAGAGACTAGCTGAGGCTTAGAAGACATGACTACAGGTAATGGAATGTCTTGACTAGGTCTCTGAAACAGAGAAAGAGCATCAGGGAAAACGACTGGAACACCAGTGCGACTTGGTCAAGTATTAGACCAATTCTGGATTATAAGCGGCAGACCCACCACACTATTGTGGTAAAAACATAAAAACGCAGTTATGGGAGACACTAGAAAAGAGAACAGGGATCCCTCTGTACTCTCTGTGCATTCTTTACTTTAAAACTATTGAAAAAAATTTAAATTTATTTTGTGGTTAAGGAAACGTTCTCTATATAAATCCATCTCATTTCCCTGCCTCACTAGATGCTGCAGACATCCATGACACCATTTCTTGACACCTGAGTACCTTAGTCAAGGTTAAGGCTCTTGTTCTGCCAAGGTTCTCTAAATAGGATCATATGACATAGTGTGAAATAGAAGCCTGTAAATTCTGAGGTGGGAACCCTGTAGGATGGCCCCAGATGCTCCTGATCCTGGGCATTCCTGATCTTTAGGAATCTCCCCTTCAATCTGAAGAGGCTTGGTGATTTTTTTTTTTTAATCACATAGAATAAATATATGAATATCACTCTGATGTTGAATGTCAAAGAGACTACATCTTCCAACCTGAACTCTGTCCACTCCCCTGCTTGCTCCTGTGAAGGATACCAGGAGCCACATCGTGAACAGCTTCCTGGAGAGGCAATAAACAGAGGGAGAATTTAAGCCCTAAGAACTGTGGCCTCCACCAGCCTTTTAAGAGAGTTCTAGAGACAACTTTCACATTGGTGAGGCCAGACTACCAGCAAGCCAGCTAGCAGGACTCCTGCTTCCTGAGAGCCACACCCGAAGTCTTACTGCCCCAGGGATTGCTAGGTAACAAATGCTTGTGGCTTGGAACTGCTACATTCCGGTGTTGTTTATTTTCCAACAATAAATGAGTAATGCATATGCTTACCTTGCAGAACTATTGTGAAGAATGAAAGGGGGAAATGCAGCTAATTACATTCCATATGCTAATGAACCCAAACACCCCAGTCAGCAAGCACAAAGCCTCAGTCACAGAGCAGTTTACAAGTGACAATCCTCCCCATTTCCCTCCAAGATGAGAAAAAACCCTGCTCCATGTGTGTATATTTTGAAAATTGTAATGTACTACACAGTTAGAATATCTGTAGTGATGGAAGGTATTACTGTAATAGGAAAGAAAACATTATTATTTTCAAAGCTGTTTGCAGCTTAGACTTGTTGGCCCAGAAGGAAGGCGAGAATAATTCTTAGAAAGAAAGCTGCTCTCTTTTCTTTAGGGAAGGAAAAACCCTAAATAAATAGGTATGATTATAAAAGAGCAAATAATTCAAAGAGATCTGAAATTCAAAGCAGGAGGTGACCTCGATAAGGTGACCCCGGGGGAAGCTTTGGCCAACTTGGAGACGTGGAGGCCTTTCCACAGTACAGGAGACGGGACCTCATACTGTTCTAATGCCTATGTTAAAAGAAAGCCAGGGCTCTTGGGGTGCCTGGGCAGAATTATTTGGATTACATGTATGTACAAGACTTCAATTTGGCCCTAGATTAAAACCTGGAATTGAATCGGGGTAGAATATAAAATTATGTACAAATCAATTTATATCAACAGTTAAGAAATATGCATTTCCCCAAAGCATGCAGGACAATCTGATTCCTACGAAACATGTTCTCACTGTTTTATTTATATTAATTTTATTAGTCTTATTAATTTATTATTAATTAAAGTTAATAATTTAAAAATGACAGTTTTATTAATAATTAAAATCTCTAAATTTATTTATCACTTAATGATAATTAAAATTAATTTATTTTAAAGAATTTTTGTATCACATTTATTTCTAAGTGTGGAGGGCATTGAACATGAAACAGCATTCATAGAGAGGTCAGACAGAGCATATTTTGTTGGGTCTGTCCGCCTCTTCCACCATGTGGGTCCTGGGGATCAAATTCAGATCCTTAGGCTTGGTAGCAGGCACCTCGACTCATTGATCAATCTCTCTAGTCCTAATGCCTTTATTATCCATCTCTTACTAATACGACATATTTTAAAATGTTATTTATTAAGGAATCAAGGGAGCAAGTTAAAACTTACTACAACTTATATTAACGTAATGTTTGTTTGCTTGTTTTTCCTTTTAGATTCGTTTCTTTTCTTTTCTGTATGAGAGTGTTTTGCCAGAGTGTGAGGCACCACATCTGTGCAGTGCTGAAGAGATCGGAGAAGGACATTGCGTTCTACAGAACTGGGGTTGCAGAGAGTTGTGAATCACTATATAGGCGTTTGGAACCAAACTCTGGTCCTTTGCAAGGGTTACAAGTACTCTCCACTGCTGAGCCCTCTCTCCAGCCCACTCTTTCTTCTTAGAGTGTGTGTGTGTGTGTGTGTGTGTGTGTGTGTGTGTGTGTGTCTGTGTTTAAGAAACAAGAATTGCCAGGAGAATGAGACTTGCTTTTGCCCTCAGCATGCCTCTCCCCTGCCTGTTCACTCTCGCTGGAGTCTGTCCTTGCCTCAGTCCACATTGCTTGCTGTAAGGCCTTGCTGATCAGCTTCGTGGCAGTCTCTAACTCCACCTCCCACTCAGTCCTGGGCCTCCTACGTCTGACACCAGCAACACCAGGCTTTTCTGCATATACATCGACATGTTCTCATCCTTAACAGGCACTCAAAGGTCACCTGCATGGGAAGTGCCCTCCACACCCAGCAAACCTTCTCTTCCAGGTTGCCTGTTTCAGTGCTGTAGTATGTTAGACTGTAGGCTGGGTGAGACCACCAGTTACTGACCACATGACCTTAGACAGTCTATTGAACTCTTCCTGTTTATCAGCTTTTTATCACTATATTAAAATACCTGAGATAATTAACTTTAGAACATATTTACTTTGGGCTCAAAGTTTAAAGTGTCCAGACTGTGATGGATTGTCCCATTTCTTTGGGCCTGGGGCAGACCAACTTGACATAGTAGGAGTATGTGGTACATTTGGAAAACAAAAGAGAGGAGACCTGCGTCTCATGGCACCCAATGAGGGCAGATTGCCTGTGACCTAAGGACCTCCCACCAGACCCTCCCTCCTAAAGATCTTACTGTCTCCCAGTAGTAACATGCAGACCTTCAGAGAACAGTCAGCATTCAGTCTATGACATTCATCTGCTCCTCACATTGCACACATGTACAGCAAGGATAACAATAGTGCCTGTGACACAGGACATCATGAGATGACATGAGTTAGTATACACTACTTAGAGCGATAGAAAGTGTTTTAAACAGTAGCTCGCCACACACTAAATGTTCAAAAATCAGCAGCCATCCTTCTTAAATAACGGATCCTCGATTTTCCTTGGTTGTAAGTTCCTTGAAATTAAAGAAAATGTAGTGTCCAGAACATGGTAGAATCTGAACACGCTAATATAAACTGACTTTAGGTAAAGTGTGAGTGTGTGTATCTTCTTTGAATTAGAAGGTTTTGTGGCTATTGATTCCTTAGTGGATTGCTAGTTAATACCCAGACGTTAAAAGCCTGAGCTAAATTTGTTTCATGATATGTCATGGGCATTTATTGATAATGGTATAGTAATGAAATTCTATTTTTGTTTAAAAAAGCGAAGCCCAAAACACAACTGCCACAGTCCACAGGGAAGCAAACAGGCTATTCCTTATGTT
Organism: Rhynchomys soricoides; assembly: GCA_019843965.1. NCBI lineage: Eukaryota > Metazoa > Chordata > Mammalia > Rodentia > Muridae > Rhynchomys > Rhynchomys soricoides. Next base: position 57,117 of record JADRCH010013355.1, read on the forward strand.
TTTTTTATGCAAACAGAACAAAAATGTAATTTGCATCTGCATCAAAAGGACTTTGTTTTGATTTCTTTTAAAGACTTTCATTAAAAGAAGAATATGGTGTTTACGGAGGATAATTCAATATACCTGAAACTCAGGTGATACAAAGAAATGAAGAATATTGTAATAAAACCACCCTCCCTCATCAGTGGCCCACTCCCAGTCTGGAACACAGAAACACAGAGAAGACTAAACAGACTTTTCTGCAGAGCCTCCTTGGACCTCCAGTGCAAACTTCAGCCTGAAGCTTTAACACTAATACAGAGCATGATTATTGTCACAGGAAGGGGCTTGATGTACAGGAGCTCATGATGCCCAACCCTGTTCCTCTTCCCCGCTTCCTTGTTCCTCCCCTAAAGTAACACTGCAGGTTTGCCCTTCCCTCCCCTCCTCTCTCCCCATTCCTCATTTCCTTCCCTCATCTCCTACCTGCCACCTTCTTCTTACTTGTTTATTTATGTATTTACTTATTTGCTGACTGACTCCTTTTGAGGAAGTTTACAGAGCATCACTAAACTCAGTAATAGGACAACCACAAAGATGAGTGAGGACAGGCATGCCTCCATGTCCCCAGTACAGTGTGCCAACTCACTCCCTGCCATTGGGGACTGCCTCTCTCCACAACATGTGTTCTCCCTCCCTCCCTCCTTCCCTCCCTCCCTCCCTCCCTCAAGCCACCCATCTTCCTTCTTCATTGGCTCCCCCTCTCTGATGCCAGTAGACTCAGGTCTCTCATCTTAAGAGCTTCACTTGTCTCTTCTACACCCTCAAGCTACCCCAGTATGGTTTTCTTCTTTGGGTCACGTTTCTTGAATGTGTTAATTAACACTTCTACGTTCCTTATTGCCACTTTTCCCCTAACTCCTTTTAACACTGTTGATCTACCAAAACAATCGTCTAGGGCAGTTGTCCTTGAATTTGGGGAGGATTCCAAGTCCCTTCTCAAATATGATGGAAGTTAGAGATAACCTCACCAAAGAACAAAATGTCTTACAGTCAACACTTTCTCCTTTCAATCTCATAGACACAGTCACCTAACATCAGGGCTTCACAACCGAGCTCCTGTGGCTTCCTCCGCATCCTGAATCATACCACAAAAACAACCTTCCTAAAACATCATGTGACTCCTCCTGTGTCTCATTTCCCTATCAGTCACCTGGTGCTCTACACCCAACTCCATCTTCCACTGTCTATTGTTCTGAGATCACCGTCATTGTGAAACTGATGTGGTGCAAATGGTAGAACTGATGACGTCTCTCAACACTGTGGGCATGTCCAAGTATCTTTTACAAACATATGAGTGTAATCTCGTACAGAAAACAAAACAAAATAAAACAAACAAACAAACAAACAAACAAAAACTCAGAGCTGTTCCAAAACCAAAAGCAGGCAACTAAGACGTTGGTGCATCTAATGACAGCTGATGAAAATAAGTATCCGATTCTTGAAGATTTTGAACCACAGAGGCACATTGTGAGTGGTTCGCCACAGTCACTGGCAGCTGTCTACAGTGTTATTCACCAAGGAAGAACTATGCTGGTCCCAACCACACAGCTCCATGCACCAAACCTGGGAGCTGTTGGTGCCTCAGCTCTGGTCCCACTCAGCAGAGGGAATCCAGAATAGTATGTGAAGCCCAAGAGCAGCCAAAGAAAACCAGGGTTTCAATAACTGTGAAATCTAAGCATGCGCTGTTTATGAGTGTCAGAAACTTTTATGGAAGGGCAGTGCTGCCAAGTCTAACGACCTGAGTTCAATCCCCACACCCACACACAGTGACTCTTGCACTAACTCTTGCAAGTTAATGTCTCATAAGTATACATGTGTCATGATGTACATTTCCATAAACACACACACCTTTCACATGGCCTTCAGCCACACCAGACTTTTGTGCCTTCCTTTCTGAATTCTATGCTATAACCCAGAGGTTTTCAGAACCTCCTCTGTTCACAGTGTCATAGTTTTCCCGTTTTTACCTCATCCCCAAAGAGGATCTCATTATTAAATATTAGTATCTTTCAACTGTTGTCGTATCTCAATAAATCCGTTGTAGGATGAAGTGTTCATGACAAGAAAAGGCATTTAATATATCTAACCCATTAAACATCCTCACTCAGCAACACAGCCTTCTGCAGAGTTTTGGATTTTTGCCCTCACAATTGCATGACTGGCTAGGGCTGCAGGTCCAGCATCATAAGAGCCTCACATTGCTCCGTATCTACCTTTGAGATGGTCTAGATCTGAAGTAGGCTTCCCTGTCAGTGCAGATAATTTCATACCATGGCAAAATAAAAATAATTGTTCAGGTTGTACTGTTGTAAGTTGGGAACCACCTACTGATCTTTTGTAGTAGCATCATAGTGAAGAATCCTGCCCTGACAATACTATGTAGTTGCTTGGCAAACACAGAAATCGAAAGAAAATTGCTGTTTTACAGATTCAGATGGGTAAAATGAAAGTAAAATCAAAACTGGGAAGGGAAACCAAGAAGACAAAGGGAGGCTGGAGTGTGGGGCATGGGGGCAGTGAACGGAGGAGATGCCCAAAGTGCAGTATATACTTCTGTCAAATACACAAGTAGGGGCATAGTTTGTTACCAAAGACTCACATGGTGGAAGGAAAGAAAGGACTCCCCAAATTGCTCTCTCTCTCTCTCTTTCTCTCATACACACACACACACACACACACACACACACACACACACACGATAAATTTTTAAAAGATCCAAAGAAATGTTCTAGCCAAACTATAAACCACCTCAAACCAGTAATTCTCATAGTGGGTGATCACTCCTACTGTGTCTTGTTTGGGTTTGTTTTAAGTTAAAAAAATAAAAGTCTTCCATGGTGCCCCTATGAATTCACTGTAGTGTCCTAGGTTGCCAAGGAATAGTTTCTAGATTTCAGATGTAGTCATTTGCATTCAAATCTTAGCCATGGGACAAGGTCATCCGTATCAACTGAGAATCTAGTCTCACCTAATTCCCAATGTACACATGGAGTGGTTTGAATGAGAATGCTCCTTCTTTCTGCCTCCTCCCATTGGCTCATATATTTGAATACTTCAGCCCGGGTAGTGGAACTGTTTTGGAAGGATTAGAATGTATAACCTTGTTGGAAGAGATGTGCCACTGGCAATGGGCTTTGATGTTTCTAAGATGCAGCTTCCAGTTAGTACCCTCTCTGTTTTGCATTAATGGATCAAAATGTAAGCGCTCGGCTTCTGTTCTAGCCCCATGCCTGCCTGCCTGTTGCCACATTCCATACTCATGGAATGAACCCACTGAAACTGCAAACTCCCAATAAACTCTTCCTTCTAGAAGTCACCTTGGTCATGGTGTTTTATCAAGTTAATAGAAAAGTAACTAAAGTAGTAGATCTGGTGAAGCTATGTTAATATTTTAATGAGATGCCTAAGAAATTTTCTGGACATGTAACAGTTTGGTAAACATGAATCCAATCCATTATTTATCATCTGATTTGATCCTACATTAAAAGCTCCATTATGTCTTTTAAAATTCTTGCATTATTTAGTTTTTACACATGACCTTCCCAAGCAGACAGCCCAATGGAAGACAAGAATATCATTTTAATTTACAATTGAACAAGGTATTCTGACAAAGCCTTGTATAGAGTAAGATACTCAATACATGATCAATGAATGAACCCAATGTTTAGGTCTCCCACATACCTTGGCACAATTATGTCTTCTTTTGTTTGCTTGGTTGGTTTTTTGTTTGTTTGTTTTTTTGGTGAGAAAATGATTGGCAAAGCCAGATGTAGACAATATCTCCAAGGCACTGATAACATTCTCAGCAGGTTTTGAATGAATGTGGCACTTTTTGAATTTGTTTTGCTTGATTTGTTATACTTTTTGAAATCAACATACCCCATGGTGTGGTATCACAGAAGGAAATCATGGTACTGTTCAGCTTGATAAGGAAGATGATTACATTTTTGGGATGTATGTCCAAAAACTACTAATGAATGACTAAATGCAAATGAAGGCAGAGTATAAATTGATGAAGGTTAGCTAGATTGATTTTCTGAAAATATAATACACTGAGTATTCCAAGACAATGCTGCTATTTACTAATTGTATTCACAAGTTACATCAATGCCAAACTCTGCATGCGTACAAAATGTCATGGAAATTGAACTCGGTTCTGTTTCGAACAGCTGTCTCCACGACAGCCAAACTCAACGTACCAAGTTCTGGGGGGCAAATTTGAAAGGGGAAAAAAGCAAACCTTTGCTCTCTGAGAGGGTTTGGGTTTGTCTAGATGCCATTACCAGTCCTTGCTTTTATCTCCCTTGGGAGGTGTTTCTCACACTGACCATACATTCCATCGACTCACTGAGATGAAACACCATGTTAAAAGATTCCAGTTCTACCTCAGATCTCTTGGTAGGTTGACATGGGGTTGTCACACAACCATCCCTTTTCCTCATTCCAATCAGCCATATACGACTTATGGAGGGAAGAAGCAGCAACTTGGGAAAGAGTGTGGCGCCATATAAATCAAGAAGCCAGAGCTATTGACATCCATGTATTATCTAGGTTTATAGTGTTGTGACTAAATACCTGAGAAACACAACTTAAAGGAGGAAAGATTTATTTCTGCTCATGGTTTCAGTGGGTTCAATCAATGATTGGCCCCATGCACTTAGACAAAACATCATAATGATGTGAGCATGTGGTAGAGGGGCTTCTTCATCCCATGGTAGACAGGAAGTAGACTCAGTAGAAGACATAGACCTCTATGACACAACTCCTACTACAGTGACCTATTTCCTCCAGCCAGGCCCTGCTCCCCAAATTCCATCTCCTCTATAATCTATTCAGATTTAGAGTCCATCAGTGAGTTAAATAATTTGTTAGGTCAGAGCTCTTGATATGCAGTTGTCTCTGGAAACATTCTCACAGACACATCTAGAGATCTGCTATGGCAATCTCTTAGGCATTTCTTTCTTTTATTTATTTAATACATTATTTACATTTCCAATGATTTCCCCTTTCCAGGTCTCCCCTTTGAAAACCCCCTATCCCATCCCTGCTCCCCCTGCCTCTATGAGGGTGCTCCCCTACCCACCTACCCACTCCAGTCTTCCCTCCTTGGCATTCTCCTATACTGGGGCATCTAACACTCTCAGACCCAAGGGCCTCTCCTCCCACTGATGGTCAACAAGGCCCTCCTTAAGCATCATGGGTTTCTCCGTGTGTATTCTTTGGTTGGTAATTCAGGCTCTGGGAGCACTGGGGAGCCTGACCAGTTGACACTGTTTCTCCCTCCCCATGGGGCTGCAAACTCCCTCAGTTTCTTCAGTCCCTTCTTTAACTCTTCCATCTGGGACCTCACGCCAGTCCAACAGTTACTGTGAATTGAATCATGGGTGTTCCAAACTTTTGGGCTAATATCCACTTATCAGTGAGTACATATCATGTTCATTCTTTTGTGACTGAGTTACCTCACTCAGGATGATATTTTCAAGTTCCATCCATTTGCCTGCAAATTTCATGAAGTCATTGTTTTTAATAGCTGAGTAGTATTCCATTGTGTAAATGGACCACATTTTCTGTATCCATTCCTCTGTTGAGGGACATCTGGGTTGTTTCCAGTTTCTGGCTATTATAAACATGGCTGCTATGAACATAGTGGAGCATGTGTCCTTATTAGATGTCGGAGCATCTTCTGGGTATATGCCCAGGAGTGGTATAGCTGGGTCCTCAGGTAGTATTATGTCCAGTTTTCTGAGGGTCCGCCAAACTGATTTCCAGAGTGGTTGTATCAGCTTGCAATCCCACCAGCAATGGAGGAGTGTTCCTCTTTCTCCACATCCTCGCCAACATCTGCTGTCACCTGAGTTTTTGATCTTAGCCATTCTGACTGGTGTGAGGTAGAATCTCAGGGTTGTTTTGATTTGCATTTCTCTGATGACTAAGGATGTTGAACATTTCTTTAGGTGCTTCTCAGACATTTGAGTTTCCTCAGTTGAGAATTAGCTGTTTAGCTCTGTTCCTCATTTTTCGATAGGGTTATTTGGATCTCTGGAGTCTAACTTCTTGAGTTCTTTGTACACATTGGATATTAGCCCTCTATCAGATGTAGATGGTAAAGATCTTTCCCCAATCTGCTGGTTGCCATTCTGTCCTATTGACAGTGTCGTTTGCCTTACAGAAGCTTTGCAATTTTATGAGGTCCCATTTGTCAATTCCTGATCTTAGAGCATAAGCCATTGGTGTTCTGTTCAGGAACTTTTCCCCTGTGCCCATGTGTTCGAGAGTTTTCCCCACTTTCTCTTTTATTAGATTCAGTGTATCTGGTTTTATGTGGAGGTCCTTGATTCACTTGGACTTGAGCTTTGTACAGGGAGATAGGAGTGGATCAATTTGCATTCTTCTACATGTTGACCGTCAGTTGAGTCAGCACCATTTGTTGAAAATGCTGTCTTGTTTCCATTGGATGGTTTCAGCTTCTTTGGCAAAGATCAAGTGACCGTAGGTGTGTAGGTTCATTTCTGGGTCTTCAATTCTATTCCACTGATCTACCTGCCTGTCACTGTACTAATACCACACAGTTTTTATCACTACTGCTCTGTAGTACAGCTTGAGATCAGGAAGGCTAATTCCCCCAGAAATTCTTTTATTGTTGAGAATAGTTTTTGCTATCCTGGGTTTTTTGTTATTCCAAATGAATTTGAGGATTGCTCTTTCTAAGTCTATGAAGAATTGAGTTGGAATTTTGATGAGGATTGCATTGAATTTGTAGATTGCTTTCAGCTGGATGGCCATTTTTACTATATTACTCCCGCCAATCCATGAGCATGGGAGATCTTTTCATCTTCTGAGGTTTTCTTCGATTTCTTTCTTCAAAGACTTGAAGTTTTTGTCATTCAGATCTTTCACTTGTTTGGTTAGAGTCACATCAAGATATTTTATATTGTTTGTGACTATTGTGAAGGGTGTCATTTCCCTAATTTCTTTCTCAGCCTGTTTATCCTTTGAGTATAGGAAGGCTACTGATTTGTTTGAGTTAATTTTATATCCAGCCACTTTGCTGAAGTTGTTTATCAGCTGTAGCAGTTCTCTGGTGGAGTTTTTCAGGTCACTTAAGTATATGATCATATCATCTGCAAATAGTGATATTTTGATTCCTTCCTTTCCAATTTGTATCCCTTTGACCTCCTTTTGTTGTCTAATTGCTCTAGCTAGAACTTCAAGTACTATATTGAATAGATAGGGAGAGAGTGCACAGCCTTGTCTAGTCCCTGATTTTAGTGGGAATGCTTCAAGTTTCTCCTCATTTAGTTTGATGTTGGCTATTGGTTTGTTGTATATTGCTTTTACTATGTTAAGATATGGGCCTTGAATTCCTGATCTTTCCAAGACTTTTATTATGAAGGGATGTTGAATTTTGTCAAATGTTTTTTCAGCATCTAATGAAATGACCATGTGTTTTTATTCTTTGAGTTTGTTTATGTAGTGGATTACATTGATGGATTTCTGGGTATTGAACCATCCCTGCATCCCTGGGATGAAGCCTACTTGATCATGGTGAATGATCGTTGTGATGTGTTCTTGGATTCGGTTTGCGAGAATTTTATTGAGTATTTCTGCATCAATATTCATGAGGGAAATTGGTCTGTAGTTTTCTTTCTTTGTTGGGTCTTTGTGAGGTTTTGGTATCAGTGTAACTGTGGCCTCATAGAATGAATTAGGTAGTGTTCCTTCTGTTTCTATTTTGTGGAATAGTTTGAAGAGTATTGGTATTAGGTCTTCTTTGAAGGTCAGATAAAATTCTGCACTAAATCCATCTGGTCCTGGGGTTTTTTTGGTTGGGAGTCTTTTAATGACTGCTTCTATTTAAAAGTCAAGATTTAGCCGGGCAGTGGTGGCACATGCTTTTAATCCCAGCACTTGGGAGGCAGAGGCAGGCAGATTTCTGAGTTCGAGGCCAGTCTGGTCTACAGAGTGAGTTCCAGGACACTAGGGCTACACAGAGAAACCCTGTCTTAGGAAAAGAAGAAAAAAGAAAAAGAAAAAGAAAAAAAAATTTAAAAGTCAAGATTTACCACACAGATGCCTTAGCTAGTGCCCTTCACTCTGCAGTGCATTCACTTCTGCTGCCCCACTGCCTCTATGTCTCTCCCCTTGCCTCTCACTCGGATGCTCAGTACCCTTTCATTTACTAGCTCTGCTTCATTCTTACCCTCACTATGGATTCCATGTGACACCCAGAGTGATGTTTAAAATAAGATAGCCAGAGCTGTCCCATGTCTCATAATTATTCTTGAATATTAAAATAAGATGCAAATATCTAAGATCTGACCATTGTCTATGTATTTCCTCTCATTTTGTACTGTTTTCAATTTTGCTTATGTGTTCTGCAGCTGCACTGACCTGGAATGCACTAGCTTCTTCTTAAGCTTTGCTGGTTGTGTCAGTCTTACCCTACCTAGCTCTCAATCTGGGAGAACTCTTTCTCACCATCAAGGTCTCAGATTGACCTATGAAATTAATTTGACTACTGAGGTTCTAGAGTCACTTCCAACACCTCAGATCTCTTCTTATAACATGGCCCATTTTGTGGGGCAGTGGTGGTGCACGCCTTTAATCCCAGCACTTGGGAGGCAGAGGCAGGTGGGTTTCTGAGTTCGCGGCCAGCCTGGACTACAGAGTGAGTTCCAGGACAGCCAGGGCTACACAGAGAAACCCTGTCTCAAAAAACCCAAATAAATAAATAAATAAATAAATAAATAAATAAATAACATGGCCCATTTCTTCACATACTTTACCATGAGAGTTTTCTAGCTGTTGGTAATGCTAGTTTTAAAATCATGTCCCATCCCCCAAAGGATAGGATAGATAGGGTTGGGGGCCTTCTCTGTTCTATTCACTTCTATGTTCCTTGTGCAAAACATGACCACAATAATAGGCACATGACTATCTTGGCCTTAAAAACTATCTATTTCTGTTTCCTTGTTCTCTGAGAGTAGTTGAGATCCAAAAAAGCTATTGGCTTGTGACGCAAGACACAGTCAGCTAATAACAATGGAGCCAAAGCTGGGACTTGGTTTCTGGTCCATTGCTGTTTCTGTTTCAACTCCTGGATACTCATTCAAATGAAAATGAATGCTATCCCAAGTAGTTAAGAATCAATCAAAGTAGGTTCAGATGACTAATTCAGCAGTGTCCCATCTTTGAATGTGAAGAGCATTCTATGAATCCTATCATCGAAACCCCTTGGGTGCACCCTTCTGTACCAGAATTCCTTGGGATATTAATGTGCAAGTTGGTTTAGACTTCAAGGTGCATTTATTTCCTCTAAGTTTCTTCTTCTTCATTATTAAAATAAATCTGTTGACGAAATTAACATATCAGATGGAACAACAAAACTAGAAATAACTTAGATCTCTAAAGATAATTTATTCATTAAATTAGAACTTTTAAATACAGGCAAAAGAGAAAATCACTATTATTAAAATGTTCCAACCAAATTGCTGCTTATCTTACATGATGCTAATTAGTAACAGCACCCAAAATTCACTCTTTCACAACAATCAGAGAAAATCAGAGCTTAGAGAAGGGGTGTGGGGAAGGTGGACAGAGGGCGTTACTAGTTATTAACAAGTCTGCACATTTACCATTGAGACCTGAGTTCAAATTCCGTCCCAGGGATTTTACGTTCAGATCTTTAATACTTCTCTTCCCTCCATCTCGGGACAGTCATTAGTGTGTGTGTGTGTGTGTGTGTGTGTGTGTGTGTGTGTGTGTATGACAGGTTTCTCATAAGATTAAGTTCCCTGCAACCCATTGTTCACACTATAGACAAGAGGATTCTGGGAATGCAGAGACCAAAGTAGCTATCCCCTCCACTCAGACCCACAGTCTTACTACTGCCCCCCAAGAGAAAATGCAGACTGTTGCCCATGAGCTCTCCATGCCCCACAGTCTTACCTGGCAACTTCTCAAGGCCTCCCCAAAGTTGCTCACCTACCACACTGTGTTCCGTGTCTCACCTGGAGTTGACTCCTTATGGATGCTGACTTCTTTCCTGGAATGTATCTTTCTCTTTTTAAAATTTGAAACTATATTAATTGTATGCCAAAGATTGAGTTATACTTCCACTTCCCACCCCTATGTGTTTGTATTTAGGCTAAGTTCTTTAGAGGACAGTGAAGGTTAAATGAGACCAAGGGCAGAGTCAAGATCTTGTACAACTAGTGTCCTTATCCCTTGGAAAAGGACACATCAGCAGGTGCACTCCTAACTGGAAAACAAATAAGCTACTGAACATGCAATGAGCTGGTGTCCACCTATGAGACAAGAAAAACAGCCTTTGGGGAAGCCTACCTTTTGACCTATTGACCTGGAACATCTATCCCTCAGAACTGTAAAAAATCATTTCTGTAGTTTGTGCTACCCAAGATATGTGCTGTTTGAACAGTATAGCAATAACAGGGTATGTTCCAGGCATTGTGCTAACATTTTATATGGGTAATATTTAAGACAACCTATTTTACAAATTAAATAACTGAGATGCTCAGAAGGGGTGGCTCTCAGCAATGATAAACCTGTAGTTGGGAAAGGGCCAGGCATATGCCTTTAATCCCCGCACTTGGGAGGCATAGCAAGGTGGGCCTCTGTGAATTTGAAACCAGATTGTTCTACACAGTGAGTTTTGGGAAAGTCAAAGCTACATAGTGAGACTCTGTCTCAAAAAAATAAAAAACAAGAGAGAGACAAAGAGCAGGAGAGAGAGAGAGAGAGAGAGAGAGAGAGAGAGAGAGAGAAAGGCTAAGCAATGCAGATGAATCATTGAGGAGCAAGGGCTGTTTCTTGTTTCTTTGGCTGAGTGTCTGGTATTCTTCTTTGCTGTCTGACCTACTACTTGTCCTAAAGGAGATTAAAATGCTAATGTCTCATGCGAGACCAAAGAAGAATCGTTTTGTTCCCTAGAGAGATGCCGTAGGTGCCTTGAACATGGGAAGGATTTTGAAGAGTGATTGGGTTTACTTCCTACAATGAAAGGACGTTTGAGTCTTTGGCAGGAAAGTTCATAAAGCCATTTTCATTTTTATTAAAAACAAAGGAATTTTCTGAGAGTCTATGGATGGAATGGGTTTTCTAAAGGTTTGGGGCACTCTTTGGGAATGAGTTTAGAAGGAATTCAGAAATTAATTAGAAAACAGTCGTGGAAATGACCAGGCAACTGTTGGAGGTTGAATTGATGACCTCTAAGGTTCCATTCTGCTCCAAGAATAAATGGTGCTTGTTTGGTTTTTTTCCCTACAAACAATAGACTGTTTAAACAGTCTATTGACTGTCTACAGACCTTGAACCTGTGATTGGTGCAATCACTGGAGTTGGCAAAACCCAAAGTTCTACCAGCCATTCCAGCCTGGGGAAGCTGTGGGTGGGTGCATTTTCTAGCACTGTTATAATGAATCTTCACTTAGTCCAATGACTGAACCTAGGTACAACAAAGGCCCCACGCTGGTTCTGAGTCACTGGGCTCATGAGCCTCCCTTGGCCTTTTCCCCTGTTTTCCAAAGCCCCAGTAGGACAGTGAGCTCAAGGAAGGACCAGGCTCAAGGAAGGAAGCACACATCTCCAGATTCCATCTTTAATGAGCAAAACCAATTGTATTCTTTCCTAAAAGGTAAAGGAAACCACTGGTGGAGGAAGAAGGGGATGGGTAGTCTGGCCTCTCGGCTTTCCCTCTGCCAAGTCGGCAGCATGTTTATCCCTTTCCGAGACTGTTGTACTGTTTCGATCTCATCGAATCACACAAAACATCCCTTTCAGTACACAGCAGTAACACTGGGTGCTTTCTTTTCATTCTCCAGCAGAGTACTCAATAAACCAATTCAACCAGTTTATAATCTGCTTCAAAACAGTAAGCATTTGCTGTGCCCATTCTGTGCTGGGCACCCCAGGAACTTGTACACAAATGAATATTGACTTCTGCCTGGGAAAATAACCTTACAGGATTCTTGGGTTCAGTTTGTACAATTAAATTTTAAGCTAGCTGAAGCAAAAGAGAAATCCATTGAATCACACACCCAAACTCTAGACATGTCAACAGGGACGTGAACCAGAGCCCTGGACACATTCCAGATTTTCTCCTTATGTTTTATCTCATCTTTCCTTTGTTCTGGCAGTTATCTTCTTGAGGATGATAACATGAAAATCAGGAACTTCAAGTTTCACCTTCTCAGCCCTTCTACTTAAGAGGAAATCCCCCTCCACATAGGAGCAGTCAGAAAGCTAATAGGAAAGAGCTTCACTGCTTCAGTGTAAGTCACATGTTGTCAGCTGGTAGAGGCAGAAGAGGGTCTGCTACAGAAATCACAGTAAAGTGGGGAATTTTGTAAGGGTTGCGAGATTGAGGAACAGCTTCTCCAAAAGAAGGAACATGGTGATAGTTCCTGAGTAACGGTTGGCTACTCCACCTTAGTGGATTTGCTCTTATAAAGAAGGCAGACACGAACCAGAAATAACAACATGATGTACGTATACGGTGTAATGAATAGCACTCATGTGCTTTCAAGCACTCAGCTGAAGGCTATCAGACCACGGGAACATAATTCATTCTCTCTGGGATTTCAGGTGAAACTAGAACAAAGTGACTTCTCAACTAGAAAGTTCATAGAAAGCCGGGCAGGGGTGGCGCGCGCCTTTAATCCCAGCACTTGGGAGGCAGAGGCAGGTGGATTTCTGAGTTTGAGGCCAGCCTGGTCTACAGAGTAAGTTCCAGGACAGCCAGGGCTACACAGAGAAACCCTGTCTTGGAAAAAAAGAAAAAAGAAAAAAAAAAAGAAAGTTCATAGAAAACCTGAAGGAAGATGGGGACTAGGCTGAGACCAGGTGGTATTAGGCCCTGTACTCTAAGATGAGTAATTTAAATGTGCCTCAGAGGGATGCAGAGTGGATGTCAGGAACTATACCCAGAGTGAGAGCACAATATCACCCTCAGAATGAGATGGAAGGGAACTCTACTAATGCTATTCTTTACAAGACTCAACTCTGAACCTTCTTAGACATGTTAATTTCCAACATGAGACATGCACAGGACAAATGTGTACTGAAGGCCTGTGCCTTGCTATTGTTTGACCAGTGTCCATGTGTTCAGAAACTACCAAATTTCCCAAGCCCACTTTCCAGGTATAACGGCTATTCCTGGTTATCAACCTGACTACATCTGAAATGAACTAAACCCTAAATTAAGCTACTAGGTATACTTGTGAAGGAATGTTCTCAATTAAATCATTTGAATTGGGAAGACATACTTTTAATTCAGATTTTTTAAGGCAGGAATTTATTTCTATATCCTGTATATAGAATATACAGAATATTTATTTAAATATCCTGTATTTAAACTGGATATTTTGAAATGGAAAGATTCACCTTTAATCTGAGCAATGTCTTCTTCTGGCATACTATACAAATGACGTGGAAGAAGGAAGTGTTTGCTCTTTGCCTACTTGCTCTCACTTTCGATGGCAAGGTCGTTCCTTAACAGATGTTAGAACCTGCTTTTCCAGATTCCAGTGTATACTGAAGACCACCTGATATATCCAGCCTCATGGACTGAGTAACTACTGTATTTTATGTTGTTAGACAGCACTGTTGAATTAGTCTGTAAGCCTCTCTAATAAGTCTCCTATATTTGTGCATAGTGTGTGTGTGTGTGGTATTTGTATATGACATGTATATTGTTCTATCTATAAATATATATTATATATATCTATACATACCATATATATATACACCATGTATGTGTATGTATATATATATATATATATATACACATACTTAATTTTATCATGTATATGTGTGTGTGTGTATATATATGTGTGTGTATGTGTGAGTTTGTGTGTGTGTGTGTGTGTGTGTGTGTGTGTGTATGTTCTTCTAAAAAACCCTGACTAATACACCAGGTTTTAACATCCTGTAGTCATCAAGAGGTCTGTTTTCTAGGCTTAAGAATTAGCTGTTTGAAGGACCTTAGAAATATAGGTTTTGATGCCCACATGTAGACATGTAAAACCTTTTCAATAGGTAATGTGATTAGTTAGAAAAACAAAGGTTGAGCAATGAGTTGGAAGAACCATATCTAGATTGAAAACCAAGTCATTAAACTGTCTCTATTCACAAACATTGTTAACCTGGCATAGAAACTCCCAAGAACTCACTAACAAAACAGAAAACCAAATGCCCTAGTAAACAAGTTTAATAAAATTGTATGATCCAAAAATCAACTATACCTTCTATGTTGCTAACAACAATAATAAATGAAATTAAGAAACAAATTCCTTTTATAATAACATTGAAAAGGATGAAATATTTAAGAATAAATTTAACTATGTAAATACAAAATTGCTGTCTCACTGATCCATATTTCCTGTCCTTCAAAGCACTTTTTTATCAGAATCTTGAACATCACAGAAATCAAGTTGACTCTAAAATTCATATGGAGTTGCTAGAGACAAGAATAAAAACAATCTCAAAAGAAGAGCAAAGATGAGAGACACTTCTTGATTCTAAACCCCTTTACAAACCAGTGGTAATTAAGACAGTGTAGTGCTAGAGAGTGGACCAAATGGAATGGAATTGCAAGCCAAAAAAAAAAAAAAAAATCCTATACTTATCATCAACAGGTTAAGAACAATAGGCCCAAGACCAAACCAACTGGAAAAGAGACATTTTTTCAACAGATGACCCAGGAATAACTATATGTAAAAAATGAAATTGGATTCTAGCTTCATATAGAAAAAAGAAAAGAAAAAGAAAATACCTTTAGATTCAGTTCCTCCTGTGATGTATTCGCAGCACAGATCACTTCTGACAGAGATCCCACACACCAAGCAACCAATTCTGCAAAAGTAGAAGTCATCTGAGTACTCTGTAGTTAAATTCTGTTCTCACACTAATGGCTATCTACAGAAATCTTGGAGGTTTCCATCCCTATGACTTCCTCTTTCCTTCTAGAGATGATACTTCTTACAAGCCTGTTTTTGTTTTTGTTTTTGAAGACAGGGTGTAGCTCTGGCTGTCCTGGAACTCACTCTGTAGATCAGGCTGGCCTCGAACTCCGAAATCTGCCTGCCTTTGCCTCCCAAGTGCTGGGATTAAAGGCGTGCGCCACTACTGCCTGGCACAAGCCTGTTTTTGTTTGTTTGTTTCTTTTGTTTTGTTTGATGGGGTTGCACACACTCAGAGTTCCCAAAATCCTCCTAAGGCTTGATTGGTTGATTCAAACAGCAGCCCATAGAACTCATGGAAACATGTTATTTATTTACTGGTTTGTTATACAGACAGACACGGGCTCCCATACCCTGCCAGGCACACCAGCTTCAGGAGCTCACACAAGTCTGGCACTCCAGAAGCCCACCGAACCCTGTCTTTCCAGGTTTTTGTAGAGGCTTCCTGGCATAGGCATGGCTGATTAAATCCTTCCCTCTTGGAGACCAACTTAGCCTTTCTTTCCTGTCTTGTACCCAGAGGTTGCAGGGCAGGACTGAAATCCCAGCAAGACAAGCACATCTTTCTGCTGGATAATCCTTATGCTCAATAGCATGGGAACTCTCATGGTGGCAGTTCCATGATGTCAAGCACTCTATACCAGGAAATGAGCCCAAAGATCAAATACAAATTTTGTGACATTGCACCTCACATTGTGCATACGTGTTAGCTCAAAGCGGGCCAAAGTCCTAAAAACAAGAGTTAAGTTTTAAAATTGTTAGGAACTAACATTAAAATAAGTCATCAGGACCTCTGATCTGCCAATAGATCCTTAGATATGAGTCCAAAAGCATGAACAGCAAAAGAAAATCCAAATAGCTAATACTTCATTGAAATTAAAAACTGTTGAACATCAAAGCGTGTTAGCAAGAAAGTGAAAAGTCAACCAAATACCAAAGATAATTGAATTATACACTTTAAAGGAATCAGAATGAAAGAAAATATTTGTAAATCAAATATCTGATAAGGAACATGAATCTAGAATTTGTAACAACCCAGTAATAAAAAGGCAAACAATCCCATGTAAAAATAGGCAAAAGGCTCAAGCTCCTGCTGTGAGTCACTCCAGAGCAGAGTGGCTTTCAGCCTGGAAGCTGTCATGGGTGGCTTGGTCCACTTTACAAGCAGCATTCCGCTCTGTCTCCAGTGGCATCAAAGAGGCAGGATGGGTGCATCTTTTGTGCATGTAGATACCTCCAGCAGCCACGAACCACCTCTGAGGCATAGACTGATGAACATCTGTGGTGATTCAAATAAAAATGGTCCCCATTCATCCTCTCCCTCCTCCCCGTACCACTGGTGGCAGTTGGGACAACTGGCCCTGGGGTTCATGAGTGTGGGTGAGCTGGCCCTGCCCCTTGCTGTCTGCAGCACTAAGGAGAGTTGGCCCTGTATCATGCATGGGCAGCATAGTAGAACTGGCTTTGGTGGAAGAGGCACAGGTGAGCTGCCCTAGAGATTAAGAGTGTAGGTGGTGTGAGGTGGAGTGGGTGCAAGAATGATGTCCCCCCTCCCTAGCCAGGTGCTTTACCTTATCTGGTGGAGCAGATAAGGGAGATCTGGCTGGCTAACCAGCTCAGCTAACACCCAGGCCCAGATCCAAGTCTCTGAGTTGGACCGTCCCAAAATCAATATCATCTGTGAACAGTTGAGGTTCATAAAGGGGCCAGTCCTGCTGTTCCAAAGCTGCAGGATCTCCAGAGCAACAGCAGGTTAACCAGGAGGAGTCCCAATGAAGATTTAATATTGATGGTGTCACAGAAGCCAGAGAACTCGAGCCAGACCAATGGCTCCTTGCAATGAGCAGCAGCAAGTGAAGTTGTGTGGACAGAGGGATCCACTGTGGGACACGCTGTGACACACTACAGCTTCCACAATGAGATGTTTCCTATGCCTTGTTGTTGTTGTTGTTGTTGGTGGTGGTGGTGGTGGTGTGTGTTATTTGGGGGGCTTGCAAGGGCAAAGGGCAGATACGAGGGGACTGAGAGATGAGCAGGACTGGGGTGCATGATGTGAAACTTACAAAGAATCAAGGAAACGTTTTTAAAAATGGCTCCCATAGACCCATAGGAAGTTGCACTATTAGAAAGTGTAGCCTTGGAGTAGATGTGGCTTTGTTGGAGGAAATGCATACTAGGAGGCAGCCTTGGAGGTCTCAAATGCTCAAGCCACTTCTAGTGTGACATTCACTTCCTGCTGCCTACAGATCCCAATGTAGAACTCTTAGTTCCTCCAGCACAACTTCTGCCTGTATTCTGCCATGCTCCCCACCACGATGATAAATGAACCTCTGAAACTGTAAGTCAGTCCCAGTTAAGTGTTTTCGTTTATAAGAGTTGTCATGGTCATAGTGTCTCTTCACAGCAATAAAACCCTAACTAAGTCATTTTGTGTACGTAGACACCATCAGCACCTTTCAGGCACAGACTGATGAATATCTTAGTTTTGAAAGTAAAAACGTCCCAACTATAAGCTTAACAATGTAGATTGGAACAAATGAGCACAAGAGTGTGTAAAAACCACATCAGAAAACAAACCAAACAAACAAACCAGACAACTGGCAAGCACAACTCCCTCACACAGACTCCATAAAGAGGAAGGCAGCCAACACTGGGATGCAATGGCCACCCCAGCCTGGCATCTGACCATCTGTGGTGTGTTGGTGTCTAGGGACCACAAGCAAAGAACACCTGACTGTCCCTAGGGCTTCTCCTGCGCTCAGTCCTCACAGCTGATGTCCCTTACTAGCACTGCCATTCATGAGACACAGGGAGGTAAGGGAGGTAATAACAGTGCTAAAATTGCATGTGTGTGTGTGTGTGTGTGTGTGTGTGTGTGTGTGTGTGTATGTGTGTGTTTTCGATGTACTCAGATGTGTGTGTGGGCATGCGTACAATTGTGAGTATGGGTGTATATGTGCACGTGTGTTAGTCCTCAGAGTGACTCATCTGGTTTGTTCAGACAGGGTCTGTCACTTTTACCTGTAGCTCAACAATTAGGCTACACTGGCTGGCCAGCAAGCCCTAGAGATCCATTTGTCTCTGCTCTTCCAGAGCTACTATTACAAGTGTGTACAACCATGCCTGGCTGTCTTATATGGTGTTTTGAGATAGAACTCAGGTCCTCATGGTGTGGAAAACCTTTACTCTTGAACCAGAGCTTCTCTTAAGATGATAAAAGTGCTCTAAAATTAGCTGTGGGAATGTTGCATGTATTGGCCATACCAAAAATCACTGAATTGTAGACTTTAAGTGAATCAGATATATGGCATGTGATTTCAGTCTGTGGAGAAAAAGTAAAGATTGTCAAAGTCAAAATGGAGTCCCTTGAGTCAATCATGGCAAAAGGAGATCTTGGGAGATTATAAAGGAACATCCTACATATGGATGTCTAGCATAGCATAAAATATATACAATATTCTTCTGGAATCAAAAGCTTGCAGAGGCCACTATAACCTCACATAAAAGTCCTTCTGAAGGGACATCTGCCAGTGACCATCTGTCCAGCCTCAGACTGGTGCCACTCTTGTTATGAACAAGAGTGATTCCTTCAGGTTATATGACCTAAGCCTTGTTTTTCCCTAACCAAATTCCATTTGAATATCACATAGTTTGTGTCGGCATGCATGTACTCATTGCAAGCTTGCTAGTCCCAAGACCATATTCTCTGCAGAATCTTTCTTTCTTGTGTTTAGGTTGAGGTTAACATATCTAATTAAAAATGCGTAAACATCTTAAGACAACTTGATGAGCAACAAAGAGCATGTAAACAAACTAATATAACAAATGAACACAGAATAAAAACAAAAACGCTAATATTCTCTTTGAAAATTAAGTTATTATGGAACATACACACTATTTAGGAACCAAAATTGAACATTTCTCAAAAGCTTATAAACAAACTAAGTCAGTCTAACCCAGTGGTTCTCAACCTTCCTAACAGTGCAAACCTTTAATATAGTTCCTCGTGTAGTGACCCCTAACCAAAAAATTATTTTCATTGCTACTCATAACTGTAAGTTTGCTACTCTTATGAACTATAACTTAAATATCTGATATGCAGGCTATCTGATATTTGGACCCTGTGAAAAGGTTGTTTGATTACCCCCCCCTCCCCCCAATCACAACCAACAGATCCAACTGTCTATAGCAAAGTGATTCAGATGCCCCAACCTGCGTTTCCTTGGAGGGAACTTCTTTAAGTATGCCTCCAAAGTTTTCTTATCCCTTCTTCTGATATCAGAAGCAGATTATTTGATAGATACTTTTTTTTTTTTCTTTTTTTCCCCGAGACAGGGTTTCTCTGTGTAGCCCTGGCTGTCCTGGAACTCACTCTGTAGACCAGGCTGGCCTCAAACTCAGAAATCCACCTGCCTCTGCCTCCCAAGTGCTGGGATTAAAGGTGTGTGCCTCCACTGCCCAGCTATGATAGGTACTTTTGAAAAGGAAGTTGAACATGTTCTCTGGTAGAGACCTAGCTCTTAAAAAACTCCTTGTGGGAATTTTTGCTGTGACAAACAGTAGATTGGGAGGGTGTGTGCTAGAGAGTCACATGTTGGCACACTGTAGCATTTGAAAACATAGCTGTGTGTTCTTTGACAACCCTCCCACCAAGAGCTATGCTCCATTCCCTTTCTTTGAACCTGGGAGGAGTTTTGTGACTGCTTTGACAAAAAGAGATCTGCAGACGAGGTGATGGTGGGTAGCTCCCAGGGCTGGCTAAACCATATGACTTCTATTGAATTCTCTGAGAGCTCTCTCCTCCGGATCCTACAGTTACTATGAAAGAGGCCTGTGTACTCTGAGATTGCTGGTCAGAGAGAATATTGGATGGATGAGGAGGGCCATTCTAGCCCTGGCAGTCAGAGTCTTCCTGAAAAACTGCTAGACACATGATGGCAACCACATGCAAGACCCAAGTGGAGTGTACTTAGCAGCTTGGCCAACTCTACACCACAAGCAAAGAAATGAGTAGTGTTAAGCCAGTGTCTGGGGTTGGTACATAATAATAATTAATAATAATAATAATAATAATAATAATAATAATAATAATAATGAGGAGGAGAACCTGGAACACACATACCTGCTACTCCAAGCTTTGAAATAAATAAAATTTTATCTCCTTTTAACCCTTCTTTCTTATTTGTCAGTTTGTCACAATCAAAAAGATACCTACTTAATTGGCCTTCTAAAACTTTAACTTTTTTGACCTCATAAGGAATATCTGTTCTCCACTCTGTGGACACAGAAGAGTATTAGATTCCTTTTTAATGACTGGGAATGTCTTCTGAGATGGCTAAACTCCATAGTCACTTTGACAGGATTTAAAATCACCAAGGAAACAAGCTGGTGTGTGTGTGGGTGGGTGCATGCATGCGCACCCACCCACACCCACACCCACACCCATACGTGATGCTATTTCCTAAAAGATTTAACTGAGGAGGGAAGACCCAAACTAAATGTGAGCAGTACCCTCTCGTGAGCAAGGAACTAGAATGTTTGCTCAGGTTCTGCTTTCCCTCCTGAGAGGGAAATCAAGGCAGGAATGGAGCAGAAAAGACCTCAGGCAGCAGTGAATGCAAAGAGAACAGACTCTTGGGAGGAAGCTTTAGTGAGGCAGCTCCTTTAACAGGGGGAGCAAAGGCAATTTACACCTGTGGAGGGTGGGTAGGGGCTTTCTGGGTGTGTGTAAGTCATTGGCTGGGGCCAGGGTGCTGGGGTCGCCTCATTTGCATAAGGAGGAATTCCAGGTGCTACCAGACATGACCTTATAAGAGGAGAGGAAATTTAACCTGGCTACCAGACAATGTGACATGGCTATGTGCACAGGGAAACAGGCCTGGGGAAGAGGAGCAGTGATCCTCCTGCCAATCTCAGGACAAGATTACTGGGGTTTGGACATGCCTCAGCCACACTCTCTATTTGGACAGGCTCTCCCTCCCCAGCCCCACACTGGATTACATATAAGAGGAAAGGAAAGAGAAAGAGAACTGAGCACCATCACCCATTTTTGGGGGGCGTGCCATGTGACCAGCTGCTTCATGCTCCTGAAATCACGATGAAATGCCTTGATGAACTGTACCCTCAAAGTTTGAGCCAAAATAAATGTTTCCTTCCTTAAGTCTCTTTTGTCAAGCATTTTGTCAGAACAATAAGAGAAGGAACTAATAAGTCTTGTGTAACACCCGAATTGCAATGACTCTGAGAGTGCACTTAAGTTTGCTGACACTCTGAGTAACATTAACCAATTCTCTATGGCTGGAATAAGTAATTGTGTTGAATTTCATTCTCATTTGGATGAACTCAACTTTCTTCAGCTGTTCTTCCAAAAAGAAAGTTTCACGAAGTAAGGGGGCCTCACAGTTGAGCATGCATGAGAGGCGTATGGAGGGAGAGCCTGCTACATGACTTCCTGGCCGAGTCTGTGGAGCTGCTGCTTCAGGGAGTCTGAAGTGGGACTAGAGACTTCACAGCTAGCAAGTTCCCAAGTGTTGATGCTGTGATCCAGTGACCACGATTTGGAGATTGGCCACTAGCTTGTGCTAGATGGAACATGTGGGCTCGTTGAAAGAGCTGGGCCAGTATTCTGATTGTCCTGTCTTCTAATGAAATGCAAAGAGTCCGATAAAACAAAGGTCCTAATAAAAGCGAAGGTCCCTGCACATATCACACAGTCTGGAGGATAGACAGTGATAACGACATAGGAGTCTACGTGTCTGGGGCCACACAGACAGGAAATGTGGCTTAATGAGATGCGCTGTAGGCTTGAGTATTAATTTTCTTTTTCAAAGTGCCATAACAATATAATAATAGGACCGTTGAAGGCGGCACCAGAATCCACTAACTCATTTTCTGTCTGTTTCCTCACAGATCCTTATTCTTTCCAGAAGGTCCTACAATCCAGAAATAAAATAAAAAAGAAATAATTACCATGGGTCTGGTGATGTACACATGTACACAGCCAAAGTGACTTTCCTAGAAGAGCAGAGCCACTTCCTGGGTGGGTTAATTAATCATCCTGAGGTCCAGCATCACTTGGAGAAAGGGGTAACGGTGACCCTCCTTCATAAGCTGAGAGCATTGCACAAGTTAATGCATGTAAAGTTCTTAGACACAGGCCAGCTTCATAGAAATTACTCTCTTGTCCCTCCATTTTAAAGATGGCTCCCGGGGGTTCTGAGCATTTGAGAGACAGAACGCCATCTTCTGGGTTGGAACTTTTCTACCATCCCAGGGGGGTTAGGGCAGGATGGATATCACCTCCACGTTGCTAATTGCTAATTGACGACAGCACTGCTGCAGACAGAACCCTCC
>JADRCH010013358.1:0-25632 GCA_019843965.1 Rhynchomys soricoides
GTGGCCTTGTCGGAGTAGGCGTGGCCTTGTCGGAGTAGGCGTGGCCTTGTTGGTGTGGGCGTGGCCTTGGGTGGGGGTGGCCTTGGTGGAGTGGGTGTGTCGCTGGGGGTGGGCTTTGAGGTCTTAGATACTCAAGCCAATCCCAGTGTCTCACTCTCTTCCTGATGATCTGGACTCTCAAACCTCTCCAGTACCATGTCTACCTCCCTGCCACCATGCTTCCTGTCATGCTGACAATAAACCAGACCTCTGAAATTGTAAGCCAGTCCCGATTAAATGGTTTCCTTTATAAGAGTTGCCATGGTCGTGCTGTCTAGTCACAGCAATAAAACCCTAATTAAGGCAGCTTCCTAACTAATCTGCTGCTCTATCCGTCTTGTGTGTGACAGATGTATAAAACTAAATTCCTGGTGGTGTTGTTGTTAAGGCGAGCCTGGTCAACATATGGAGTTTCTATACTGTCAGAGATACTAAGAGACTCTGACTCAAAGAAAATGACAAAAATCCCAGTCCATATGCTGTCTGCACAGAGAACCCGTCACTGCATCTGATCTTAAAATAGTTCAGGAAAAGACATCTCAGGGAACCCAGGCCAAGACGGTATCTACAGTGAGACAGAACCCACTTTTAGTCCAGCTTATGTTATGGTTTGATTATGAATGAAATGTCACCCACAGGTTTCCTTTGAACCCTTGTTCCTGGTGGGCTTGCTCTCCTTAGAGGCTCTAGAACAGGATGAGGGGGCGGGGCTAGCTGGAGGAAGTAGGTCACTGCGGAGAGGGCCTTAAGTTAAACATCTCTCTTCCTGTCCACCATGAACAGAAGGAAGTCTCTCAATCCCAGACTCCCATCATGGCGATATTCTGCTCCAGCACATGGAGCCAAGCAAGCATAGGTAGACCGCTGAAGGGAAATCAACCTCTTCCCCCCCTAAATTTGTTTCTGTCAGGCAACCAGGAGACAGAAAGGATTCTTTAAGGTCTTTGATCCTAATACCCACATAAATTCAGTTCTAAGACATTGCATCCCAAGGTTCTGATCCTATGGACAGTTTATTCCTGTTTCACTCTGCTTGGGAGTGGCCGGTCTGAAACAGCTGAGGGTCAGCAGGACAGAAGGCATGGCAGGAAAAAGTCAATCACAAGCCACCTTGATCCCTCTTCCAGATAGCCATTCCCTCTATTCAGTCAGAAAAGAAAAGGGAAAAAATAGAGGCACAGACAAACAAACAAACAATGGGTGTGCACGTCTCGTATACTCTTTTAAGCACATGATATTTATTAGGCATTAATGGGCACACAAATGTAAGAAACGAGTACTTGATTTTTTTCACCCATCCCCCCTTTAGCGACAAAAAAAAAAAAAGAGAGACAAGATCACAGGACGCTCACGTGCAAGCACACTCACTCACTCACAGGCTTCTACATTCTCAGCCACATAGATTACCCTGTTCTGTTTATTAGGGTCGGTTTAAAAAAAGGAAAAAAAAAAAAAAGGAAGACAGGAGAAAGAAAAGAAACACAAAACTTTTTTTAAAAATCAAAAAAAGGAAAGAGAGCGAGAGACAGAGACAGAGACAGAGAGAGAGAGAGAGACACAGAGAAAGAGAACACAAACGCAATTTTGAGTATCAAATAAAATTAAAGGTTTTGGTCAGCCCCCAGGCTTGGTTTCATGTTACTACTTAATTAGAATTCCTGTTTATAAATAAATAGTACCAGTAAAATATTACATCTGAGAAACCCTACAATAATGTCGTACTTACACACTTTTTTAATACTGTTTTTCTGCTTTTGATGCGTGTGGTTTTGGGTCCCAGGTGATCGGCGCTGGGGGGATTTTTGGATGCCGAGGCACCGGTAACAGTTTCCTCTCCCGAGGCACCTGGAGCTGTTTTGCTCTGCTTCCGAGGGTCACAGAGGAGGTTTGAGCCAGCCTGGGGCTGACGCTGACATCACTGTTCTTTTTTCTTTTTAATCACAAAGTATGTTTATTTTCACTTTCTTTTTCTCCCCTACAACGTGTGAGCGAGGAGCTGGCGACCCTGCTCTGTGTCACAGTTCTGTTTCCGTGTCACCCAGGGCTCTTTCAGTTTATCGAAGCAAGGTTTCCGGCTGCGGAGTTCTAGGCCCCGTTTTAGCCACAGATGGCAGGAGAGACATGAAACGGTGCTGAGGAGGCAGGATGTCAAACTGAGTCGGACATCCTAGCTCCATCCGCTCAGTAGAAGGCAACTCTGAATCCCATGACGCTGGGGAAGGCAGAACCAACCCAAAAGGAAAAAAGCAAAACCCAATCCAAAAACTAGCAGGTAACCCTGTGATCTTCGTAGACATCTCACGTGACGGAGGTAGGTATTTTTTGTTAGAGGGTGGTGGCCGATGTACATTTTAGCTCATTAATCGGAGGGAAGCCCCAAAAGTACATGTTTTGAGACATCTCCTGTCTCTGCTCTCCCTCCATTTAAGGGACTGGGTCCCAGTAAGAAAATTTCAAAGAAAAAATATATTATTATTTATTATATAACAAAGTCAACATTAACACCGAGACACAGAATGCCTCACACCGTGCGCCGGGGTCCAACATTCAGTGAGGCAATATGGTCTAGAACCCAAGAGAAACAATCGGGGAACATGTCTGGGACGCTGTGTGTGCTCCTGGTTGGATAAGAGTGGGCGCGGGGCAGGATGGGACTCGTCTCTCTTTCTGTTTGTCCTGTCGGTTCTGAGACGCCGAGTCACAATTTTGGAATGGTGGAATTTCTGGCCACTGATCTCATCAGTGGCTGTGGAGCTCCGGGTATGGAGGTTACAACGGGTGATACAGAGCTTCGCATCTGTGGGGTTCTCATCTCTACTGTCCCTCAATTCTCTCTCCTGTCTCTCTCTCTTTCTCTCTCTCTCCCGCCTCCCACCCCCTCTCTGGCATAGGTCGGCCTTTAGCTATTCTCACTCCACTCTGGCACCATGCTGACGCCGTGTACCGAGTGATACTGGTGGGGAGACAGGGTCCTGGGCACGCCGTGAGTGTAGAGGAACTCGGGGGGGCTGGAGGCCGCCTGGAGACTGAAGGCCAGTCTGAGGCCCGCATTGCCTGACCACAGGCTGATGGGCCACTGAGGTCTGGTGCTGGAACATCCCTTCGCCGAGCTGGGGAGAACCATGGTTGGCCATGCCAGCCAGCCGAGGGACCAGGGGTCCCGAGGTGAAATGAGCGGAGAAGTGTTGGTACGGGAGACGGTCCATGGTCTGCACGGTGGTGACTGTACAGCTGCTGTAGGAGGGCATGCTGGGCCATGTGTTACAGCTGATGTCCTCCAGGCTAGGCACGGGCTCACTGGGTGGAGCGGAGCTGGCATACATGCAGGCCTGCCGCTGGGCCGACTCTGTCCTATACGAGGTACTCAGGCCCTGCTGCTGGGGGTAGCCCGAGCGGTAGAAGGCGTCCTCCTCACTGGGGGATGTCTCCATGTACGGCTTCTTATAGGGGTGCTCGGCGCTGGAACATTCTTCATCTGCAAAGACCGGAAGGATATTAGTCATCCTATACCACAGAGAGGATAAGAAGACAGCCAATAGGCCTGAGACTAGAGGGCTGTTGGCTCCAGCCTCCATTCAGCCAAAACAAGACAACGTGTCATGGGCACACCTTTGGGCTCTGAGTTTTAAGCCAAAACGTTGACCTTGAATTAATTCAGTTTCACTATCTGTAACAGTCCTCTGTAGCACTTCCTATAGAGGGGAACATTGAAAACGAAATGGGGCCGGGCAGTGGTGGCACACGCCTTTAATCCCAGCACTAGGGAGGCAGAGGCAGGCGGATTTCTGAGTTCGAGGCCAGCCTGGTCTACAGAGTGAGTTCCAGGACAGCCAGGGCTACACAGAGAAACCTTGTCTTGAAAAACAAAACAAAACAAACAAACAAGAATACAAAAACAAAGGAAAAGAAAACGAAATGGGAAAATATGTCCAATAATCAATTGATTCAGAGTCTGGTACCCCAAAAATGCTATAAAACACATAATCATCATCACCACCATCATCATGTTCTTGTGTAGCTCAAGCTAGTTTTAATGTCTGTATATAGTGAGGAGGTCCTTGAATGTCTCACCTCCTGTTTCCCCCTCCCCTGAGCCAGGATTATAAGCACTTACTACCATACCTGGTTTTATGTGGTTCCAGGAATTGAACCCAGGACTTTTGGCTATACTAGGCAAGCACTCTACCAACCGACTGCATTCTGGTCTTTTTTTAAAATGATAGTGATTGGTAGTACATTACCTCATCCATCCGTCTATATCCCAAGCCTGGTGTTTAGACAGCAGTAAGATAGACAGCAGTAGAACCAGCAACAACAGTAAAATCAAACACTCCCATAGTGCTGGCGATACCTGACTGTGTTCTAACCACTTCCCACTCAGTCCTCATAGCAACTGTTCAAAGTGGGTTAGTCCCGATTTATACACGAGAGAAAAAGAACATGGAGGTTAAGAAGCTTGCCCAGGCACTCCCACAGTGGCTGATAATGTGGCTAGTGATCCGGCTGTCTCACTATGAAGTGTCTGCTCATCAGTGTCACAACACATGAAGCAAACATTAAATATCCATGCAGTGGGTGGGTAAATGAACGGTGGATGCATAGGTGGGTTAGTAGATGGATGGATGGTAGCTATAGGTGGATAGATAGATGATGGGTGGGTGGATGAGTGGCTGGATGGGTGGATGGATGGATGGGTGGGTGGGTGAATAGATGGATGGGTGGGTGGATGGATGGGTGGATGGATGGATGGGTGGGTGGGTGAATAGATGGATGGGTGGGTGGATGGGTGGGTGGATGGGTGGATGATGGATAGGTAGATGGATGAATGGGTGGATGGATGGATGGGTGGGTGGGTGAATAGATGGATGGGTGGGTGGATGGATGGGTGGATGGGTGGATGATGGATAGGTAGATGGATGAATGGGTGGATGGATGGATGGGTGGGTGGGTGAATAGATGGATGGGTGGGTGGATGGGTGGGTGGATGGTTGGATGGCTGGGTGGGTGGATGGATGGATGAGTGGATGACTGGCTGGATAAATAATAGATGAATAAATGTGTGAATGAATGCATGAATGGATGGACGGATGACAGATAGCTGGCTGGATAACGGATGGGTGGCTAGGTGAACAACTGAATGCATGGATGGATGAAGGGGTGGGTGAATGCTGGATGGGTTGTTGGACAGTGGTTGGGTAATGAGCTGATGGAGAGATGAGAGATGAATAATGGACGGTGGGTAGGTAGATGAGTAGAATTTGGAGCAAGTCCCCTTCACTAGCTGTTAGATCAATACCAACCCCTGCATCACTGTTTCCTGTGAATTGGACCACACTCCTGCTCTGCCCAAGTATTAGTCCTGGTACAGGGTAATAGAGATAACTTCATGCCCGGGAGAGTCTCCCTTAGGCACTCTGGGGCTGCAGGCCCTCTTGGGAACTAACCAGTGTGCTAGGGTAGGTCATTTCCTAGACAAATTCTCTGAAATGGGATGTTTTGAAAAGTATGCACACAGTTTTCTAACACTCTAAGGGGGTCAAAAACTTCCTGAGATGCATCACCCAGGCTAAGAGCCCTGGAGACATTTGGACAAGGATCTGATTCTTCTGTTAGTGTGTTGCCCGTGGGGAATCCACGCTCCCAAGTCACTGACGCGGATGCATGTTAGCAATGTGGACGTCATTCCATGTTAAAATTAAATTAAGAAGAGTCAGGGAGTGGATTTGGTCAAAACACACCACATGTATGCATGTAAAGCTCTCGACAAAGAAGGAAGAAAAAGAAGAAAGATTGGTGTCAAAAGTCCTCTGATGGGCTGGAGAGATGGCTCAGCAGTTAAGAGCACTGACTGCTCTTCCGGAGGTCCTGAGTTCAAATCCCAGCAACCACAGGGTGGCTCATAACCATCTGTAATGGGATCCGATGCCCTCTTCTGGTGTGTCTGAAGACAGCAACAGTGTACTTACATATAATAAATAAATAAATCTTAAAAAAAAAAAAAAGTCCTCTGATAACATCCTTCAGAACATTCCTCGTTGCTGGGACAACATGGCAAATCATTCTCATGGAAGACCTGGTCTCTAACTGCCTCCAGCTTCTTCCTTCAGGGAGGCCATACTTGGATATCTCTGCCAAGGTGTCATCTCAAACACACCGATTCCTCAGGGAGAGTTTGAGCTCCCCAGGGGTTGGAGGTCATCTTTTCTCATTTGCCGATCTCTTTCTAATTCAACACATGTAGACAAATTACATTTGCATTGGGGAATACACTTTAGATTGGAGTGTGTGTGTGTGTGTGTGTGTGTGTGTGTGTGTGTGTGAAGAAATGAGAGGGGGAGGGAAAGAGAGGCGAGGAGAAGTCAAAAGGTCTGTGGTATCAGGAAAAGAAGCGTCTGCCAGCCCCCTTTGGGATCCAGAACCTCCATAGTTAACATGTACAGTGTGGTTGAGTTTAGCTTATCTGAACATTTGTGTCTGTGTGTTTTGACATAAGGTCTCATTCTGTAGCCCAGGCCAGCCTATATCTTGCAATCCTCCAGCCTCAGCCTCCCGAGTGTTTATCTCTCCTGGGTTTCTCACTTTGTAAATGGTGACAGGTATCTCAGAGCACCTGATGCCCCATCAACACCCAGCAGGCTGCAGCTGTTCCAAATAGCTGGCTTGTGGTCACTGTGGATACTGAGTCCCTGGGAGATGTGAAGAGACCATCACTGTGAGGCACACCCAGGGTGGAGATAGCTTTCACTCCATGGCCTTCAGGGTCAGACACCAGGGGTGCAGCTCTCCTTTGGGAGTTGGAAGCTTTCTTTGTCAATATGGTCTCCTTATTTAATGTCTGTCTTCTCTGTTTTAAATGAGACTGTAATTCCAGCTCAGGGGTAGGGTGTGTCTTGTGGCTCGAGGTGAAGGTGAGGGCTTGTCTGGGCTCAGTAAAAGGCAACTGTTTTGCTTTAGAAGCCCTAAAAAGGAGGGAGGAGAGAAGAGGAAGGAAGAGGAAGAAGGAGGGAGGAAGGAGGAAGGAGAAGGGGAAAGGGAAGAGAAGGGTGGGGATGGGAGCGAACTATGGCCGCCTTTCATGAGTAGAAGTAAAAAGGAAATTGTCTCGCCCATGTGTCTTGCAAGGATGACTAGGAGTCAGGAAGCTGGACATTGGACCAAACGTGAGGAATGAGCTACTTACTAATCACTTATGGTGTGACCCCTATTTGATCTTACTGCAACCCCTCAAAGTGTCTGTCCTTGCTCCCATGTCTCAGAAGCAGGCAGTTAACCTCAGAGAGTGACAGGGACAGGAAGCCAAGTGGGAGCTGACTAACTGAGTCTAAGGTGCCAGCTTTCCAATGGCCAATGTCACCTGCCTGGCTACCCCGCTGGTATTCCCTGAGTTCTGCTGAGCGCCAGGCAGTGTGCCAGGTGCTTTGGATGGAACTGTGAGCCAGGCAGATGCATGTTCCCCTTCCCCCCTCCATCCAACTGGGGGCAGCACCTGAAGAAGGCTAAGTATCTTGTCACTCCGAGATGACAAGTAACTTACGTTACTGGAACATAAGGTTCTGAGTGAGCATTTACACATCAGTGAAGCAGACCCTCAGCTGGATAGATAAGTGTAGATCTGGCTTCCGCCACACAGTGACGCAGGTAACCGTGTTCCCCGGGTGACACCAGTGGGCAGCTCAGACACCTCCCCAATACAGCGTGGGCTGTATCTGTCTAACAACATGCACATTTGTTTTTAGCTGGATGTTCTGCAACACATCTGGGAACCCAAACATTTATACCAAACATTAAATCAAAACACCACCCCCAAGAAAACTGTGCAGTCACACTCTTGCAGGTGTCCTGTGCACACAGTGCCAACCACGCAGATGCCTGAAGACATCCAGATGTTCTGCGATGTTTCTTCTTCTGGTTTTTTTTTTTTTCCTTCACCTTTCAGCAAGCTAGGGTTTTTGGAAGCTTGACAGTACCACCTCCAGCTCATTTCCACGTCTGCCACCGTGATTCCTGCCTTCCAATCTTCCTTCTGCCCACCAGACCTTAGACCCAAGATCTCATTGTTGCTGGGCTCACAGCTTTGGACCTTGTTATTATTATTATTATTAATTAGGGTGTTTCCCCCTTTCACCAACAGAAAGTACAGCTGCAGGGTACCATTGGCAGGAGAGGGGGGAAAAAAGGCAAAAAGGAACCGGCTTTTTTTTTAGTTTCTGATCCCTTCCAGATTCGTTACAAGTTTAAACAGGGAAGTAGGGGGAGAATAATAAGAAACAATGTCGGAACGCAGCTTGGCAAATCGTAAAATTATGCATTCCAGTCCGTAATACCCAGAAATATCTGGTCCAGAATGCTCAGAGAGAATGTAAGCTGGCTTCCTGATGAAAGCTAGACCTGAGGGTTCTCAGATTTTTCCCAGGCTTCACCACAGGGTCTAAACTCAGGTCGGGCATGATCAGTGCACGCCGTGTGATCTCTGAGTTTGTCTGGGGAAGATATAGGTTTAGTCTTTTAACGGTCTGGGTGGAGTTTAGCTTCCCTGGTAGTGCAAAGAGCCATAACCAGGAGTCAAGTGTTCCAGGGGGGACTAGCCGGAGACCTGACAACTCTGCTTCAGAGCGTGTGTAGGAGAAGTGGTCAGTGACACTTGCAACTCTGCTAAGTCTCTTGAGTAACAGGGAAGTACTTCCTGAGTCTGGCCAACCAATCACTGTAGCAAACCCTGCTCCTTTGGAATTTTCTAGAAGTATGTGTTTGTTGTTTATTTGCTTTTTTTTTTTTTTTTTTTTAAACTCTGGGTAAAATCATTCAGTGATGAACTCAGAACACTGGCTTTAAGGCAATACAGCATCTTGGCTCCAATGCTTATGCTCCAAGTAGCTGTGGATAAAGGCCTGAACTGCTCCAAGCACAGTCCCTAACTGCACATGGGGACAATCTCCAAACTCCTCCTTAGATTTAATTAAGGAAATGTCAAGTCTGTCTGCCTTACCCAGTGAGTCAGCTTGGCACTTGGAATCTCTTACTTCAAATCTTTTCTGTTGGCATAACCCATGTCTACTCCCTCTCTCTAGTTTTCTCTCTCAGCAGACTAGGCAGATGGCTCTCTGAAGGTCATCCAACGCTCAGAGGTATTTGGGTGGATTCCAGAGTTGGAAGCTTCCCAGAGCCACTTTTTAAGTCACTGATCCCATTGAGCAAATATGGTCACAGTTCCCAAGTGGGTCACATCCCTTGCCGGCTGAGTTCACACCGGGAAATGTGGTGTTTCCACAGACAGAGACTCTGGAAGCCAGGGTATGGAGCTCTCAGCTAAGAGGTCTGCAGGGAGTCTGGCGATGGCTGTCATTCAGACCTACTGAGTCACAAAACATCGAGGACAGGTGGCTCTGGGCTTTCTGCTGTTACTGTAGCTCAACAGGCTCAACCAACATGAAGGGTTGTAACCCTTGACACAGATAGATAGAAGGATGGATGGATGGATGGATGGATGGATGGATAAAAGGGTGGATGGATGGATGGATAGATGGACAGACAAATGGATAGATGGGTGAGTGGATGGGTGGATGGATGGATGGACAGACAAATGGATAGATGGGTGAGTGGGTGGGTGGGTGGATGGATGGATGGATGGATGGACAGACAAATGGATAGAAGGGTGAGTAGATGAATGGATGGATGGACAGACAAATGAATAGATGGGTGAGTAGGTGGGTAGATCCCTGGATGGATGGATGGATGGATGGATGGATGGATGGACAAATGGATAGATGGGTGAGTAGGTGGGTAGATCCCTGGATGGGTGGATGGATGGATGGATGGATGGATGGATGGATGGATAGATAGATGGATGGATGGACAGACAAATGGATAGATGGGTTAGTGGGTGGGTGGATGGATGGATGGATGGATGGATGGATGGATGGATGGATGGACAAATGAATAGATGGGTGAGTAGGTGGGTAGATCCCTGGATGGGTGGATGGATGGATGGATGGATGGATGGATAGATGGACAAATGGATAGATGGGTGAGTGGATGGATGGATATATGGATGGATAAATGAATGGATGACAGATTTTGAACCTATACACTACAGACTCTCAGAACTCAGGTTAAAATGGAGACATGGTATCATGTCTGGAATGGTATCATGGGAAGAGCTCAAGTTAAAGTGGAAGCACCCTATGAATGCATAGGATAAACTATGCATAGTTTATCCTATGCATTCATACTTGTCTCCCCTGAGAATGCACATTTTGCAAGAGCAGGTCTCTCTCCTGCTTGCTTTCTCCTTACAGGGCCTGGGGTATTCTATTTGCCCTTAGCATTTGACTTCACCCAGCTCTGTCAGTCATCCCTCTAACCTTAGAATCTGATATTAGTGCATAGTACAGCATTTGTCCCCTGACGGGTGAGGACTGGGCATTCTCCAACTCAGGCTGCCCTGGATTAAGGGAAGACCCTGAAGTTGCTTTCAAAAACACACAGTGTCAGGTCAGGTCAGTAAAGGCACCTGCTGACAAGCTAGGCAACGTGAGTTCGAATCCTGAGACCTTCACAGCGGAAGGCTTGAGTCCACTCCTGCAAGTTGTCCCATGTCTGCAGGCTTAGCTTTTCCATGACATATGCTCACATGCACACGCACGCACGCGCGCACACACACACACACACACACACACACACACACACACGCACACACACAAAATATATGTAAAGTACTCAAAACAAACCTCACAGCCTGGGGTGAAAAGTACTCCGTGGAACCATTTCCAGTATCCCCTCCCCCTCCCTCTCCCTCTCCCCCTCTCTATCACTGACGTCCCTTTGGTAGCCAGTGCCATAATGTCTTTGCTAGATCTTTATTTGGGTCAGTTTGTTTGCTAATGAAGGGATGGTAAGAGAGTCAGGGTAGTCGAAGGAAAGACAGACAAGTGCCCTCTCCTGGTCCTGGATCCTGGATTTGATTAAGTGGCATTGATAAAAGACCTGGCCAGCTTTTTTGACTCCATCCAGTAGAAGAGATAGGCTGGAGACAGCCTGGTCAAAACAGAGAGGAGGCCCTGGCCCGCTGGGCCCTTTGACATTGCATGGGGTCTGGCTCCTGGGCTGGCTGGAAGGCAGACAGACAATGAGAGGAAGTCAGATAGCAGGGCCAGGCCGGGGCCAGGGAGGGAAACCACCCACGGAGTTATCACTCCTAGGGACTCCCAAACTGGAAGGAAGCCTCCTGATTTGTTATCTCCTTACACTATGGGGACTGATGATGAATTGCCTTGTGACCCCACTGGCTTCTCTGTCACCCAAGCCCTTTGGGGGATGGAAGTGTGGCAGGTGGTGAGGAGAACCGAGGTTTCAGAGCACAAGCACACACGCACGTACACACACACACACACACACACACTCCAAGTCCACTGACTTCACTGAGGATCTCAGGCCAGGCCGCTCAGTAGCTAGGGGACTTTGGGGAAATACGTCCATCTGTCTGAGTGCTAGCATCCAACCTGAAGGGACAGAGGGGATCGTTGTTTTTCACATTCTTATCACAGTCCCCAAACCCTGGTTCCTCTCACTTCTGCAACACTGAGCCACCGTGGCAGGCCTCACAACCTAGGTCGCCTCTCAACAGGTGTCTGGTGTCATTTCTGTCCCCTCCTATCACAGCAAAGTGGTGCTGCTAAACACAACCGCTAGCTGTGACACTTGCAGGCTGCTGACCCCCTGATGCTCGCCCATGCCCATCGTTGTTCAGATAACACCAGAGGCTCTAATGGAAATGGTTTAGGCGGCATCCAGCTGGCTCTACCTTTCTCTCCAGTCTTCTTTCTCTACCCTTTGCACTTTGACCTGGGCACCCACACTGTAACTCTTCCCCAGAAAGGGTACATACCCACCCCGTCTCTTACCCTTCTAGTTGCCCCTTCTTTTCCTGACTCCATACCCAGTCTGTTCTTACAATTCAGTATTCATTAGCAATTTGTGGCTGTGTGTGTGTGTGTGTGTGTGTGTGTGTTTACGTTTGCATGTGTCTTGTCCGTGGAGGTCAGGGAACAGTCTGAGCTGTCACTCCTCAGGTACCATCCATCTTGGTTTCTAAGACAGGGTCCCTCATGAACCTGGAACTTGCTGGCTAGGCAAAGCTGGCTGACTGGCAAGCCCCATCACCTCTCCAGCACTGGGCTTACAAGTGGGTGCCCACACACCTGGCTCCTTTTATACATGGGTTCCTGGGAGTCATGCTTGTAAGGGGAACATTGGCTGACTGAGCTCTCAGTCCAGACCCCACTGCAGTTTTAATGAAACCATTTTATCACCACTTATGCAACTCAGCCTGCTTGGGACAGCATGTCCTCTGTACAGGACAGGGAAGTGATCACAGCTATTTTGGGGGTGCTCAGCCATAGCAGTAGCAGACCAGGTACTTCCCATGTAGCCTCTCCTCATCAATGCAACAGGTAAGGACTTACAGTTACCCTCCACCTACTTCAAAGGTACTCAAGGCCCAGAAAAGTGAAGCGATTTCCCAGGGTCACCCGACTGCAAACCTCCAGGGTTCACAGCCCTGTCTGCGACAGGCGGACCCTTTCTCCAGCCCTGCTGTGTTGATTCTAAATTCAACTGCGGAGTCTGAAAGTCACCTAACCAAGGAGGTTGCCTCCCTTGGCATTTGGGGCCTTCCCACCACATCTGTACAGAGAGCATGGCTGATTGACCCTAAACAACAGGGTTTGGTTCTCCTCCCCCTCCCCGCCCCCTGTCTGGCATTAATTTAATCGACAGAGCTCCATAATGCAAACCTGCTGAGGTCTTTATGGCCATGTAGGACCCATCCCTGCCACGA
Source organism: Rhynchomys soricoides (assembly GCA_019843965.1). Lineage (NCBI taxonomy): Eukaryota > Metazoa > Chordata > Mammalia > Rodentia > Muridae > Rhynchomys > Rhynchomys soricoides. Next base: position 12,875 of record JADRCH010013358.1, read on the forward strand.
TCCCCCACGGGAGATGTGTTGAGTGTAATAAGGATGTCACAGATAAGAATACGTGGCAGTGAGCAACATAGGCTACAGAGTGCGCAAACAGGGCTTTTACCTTCTCATTCCACCTTCATGAACCACTGGCTGAATGGATATGGTGGTGTGTGCCTACAACCTCAGTACTTGGGAAACTGAGGCAGATGACTCGAGTTCAAAACCAGCCTGGGCTATTCAATGAGTCTGAGGCCAGCCTGAACTACACAACAAGTTTCAGACCAGCCTGGGTTGCATAGAAAGTCTGATGTCAGTCTGAGATAAATGGTAAGACCTTTTCTTAGAAGAAAAAAATGCACGAGCCCTTGTCTGTGCCTCAGTTTACCACCTGTCAGAAGAGTTCCTCATACCTACATTAGGAGAAGTCTTACTCAGAGACCAAGCCAAGCGAGGACCCTTTTAGCTGTCACACTAGGCAGGATATCTAAACAGGAACTTCTCCTCGGATACTTCTTCCCTCTCTGAGAGTTGAGGGAACAGACGAGCTTGCCGCATCTGGTATCCAGCCTACCTGGGGGCGGATGTGGGGGGAGCTGGGATGGGGGCTGTTGGGGTGACATTGTTCAGGCCTTGGAGATCCAAGGAGTTTGAATGGGTTTGGGTCCATCTGGAAGTCAGACATCATCCTCAGGCGAGGACCAACGCCAGCATATCTCTCCTTCCAACCACAAGGATGGGGCCTTTGGGCTAGTCAGTCAGACCTTGCTTCCTTCCTCTGGGAAGCCCAGCTCCCGAGAATTTTATGACAGCAGCTTTGCTAGTGTCGTCTGCTGGTCAAGAGCTTAAGCAAAAGCCTAGAAACAGATTGCTGGACTTCTGAAGACACAGAACTGGTGCTTATGGAGTGAGGGCCAACAGGTCAGACAATGACTTAGGTGTTTTGAGAATAAAACAGTGGCCACTGACTGAGCCTGTCCCGGACAAGCACACAGCATACACATGAGCCTGCACTTTCACACCAAGTCACAAGACACACCCCACCCTGAGCTTGAATTACAGTCTCATTTAAAACAGAGAAAATAGAGGTTAAATATGAGCCCATATTCACAAAAACGCTCCCAACTCCCAAACGTGAGCTGCACCCCTGATGTCTGACCCTGAAGGCCATGGGGTGAAAGCTATCTCCACCCTGGGTGTGCCTCACAGTTGACAGTCTCTCCCTATCTCCCAGGGACTCAGTCTCCACAGTGACTACATGTCACCTATTTGGAACAGCTGCAGCCTGCTGGGTGTTGATAGGGCATCAGGTGCTCTGAGACACCTGTCTCCATTTACAAAGTGAGAAACCCAGGAGAGATAAACACTCGGGAGGCTGAGGCAGGAGGATTGCAAGATATAGGCTGGCCTGGGCTACAGAATGAGACCTTATGTCAAAACGCACAGACACAAACAAATATTCAGATAAGATAACTCAACCACACTGTACAAGTTAACTATGGAGGTTCTGGCTCCCAAAGGGGCCTGGCAGACGTTTCTTTTCCTGATACAGGCCCTTTGGCTCAGACAGCTTAGGGAAAAATTGATTTCTCATTTGAAAAAGGAGTGTGTGCTGTATGTGTGGTTTGTGTGTGTTATGCATGTGTAGTGTGTGTGATGTGTGTGTGTATTCTGTATGTGTTTTTATGTACGTACATATGCGTGTTATGTGTGTATATGTAGGTGTACATGTATGTTTGTGTATATGTGTGTGTGTCTATATGTGTGCACTGTGTGTATGTAGTATGTATGTGTATGTGTGTTATGTGTGTTATGTATGTGTAAGTATATATTTCTATATGTATGTGTGTATATATGTGTGTTAATTATGTGTTATGTGTGTATGTATGTGTGCATATATGTATGTATATGTTTGTGTACATGTATGTGTGTATGTATGTTTGTAAATGTGTATGTATGTATGAATATGTTTGTGTATAGGTATATGTGTATGTATGTGTGCATATATGTGTGCATGTATGTGTGTACGTATGTGTGCGTACATGTGCTACATACATGCATGCTTTATAAATGAGTAAAGTAAATCTGGACATTTTACATCCTCTCCAGGGTGAGGCTGAACTGAGAGACATACTAAATGAACCTCTTACTTTTGCCTACATGGTTTGAATTTTCTATCACCTCTATATTTCTGTGTTACTTAAAAATAAATAAATAAATAGGAAAAGAATGTTGCTGTGCGCTCCCCCCCCACACGGCGGTGAGCACCCCCCCCCTCCCATGGCAGCGAGCAGTAAGGGCAGAGCCCCAGCAGGCCTGCCTCACTTACCTTTCCTCTTGGTACAGTGGTAGATTTGGCTGTGCTCCTGGGCCAGTGGGTATGGGTTAGGCGGGGGCAGAAGGTCCTGGGAGGGGCCAGAGACACCATTCTCACACTGGTACTGGGACCCTAAGTTAGATGAGGTGGAGAGAGCTCGCGTCTCACTGCTGAAGGGGCTGTGGTTGGAGGCCACTTTGTGCCTCACGGTGCTCCTGGGAACCACAGGATACTCTTTACTGAAAGGAAGAAGACAAAAACAATACATTCACTGGTGCTCTGATGGAACTTCATCTCCTTGCTGAGCCTCATGTCAATGAGCCCACCAGAAAAGTCAACACAATTAGAAACTGGGGAGGGGGGGTGTCTTTGATGATCCAGAGGCCAGTGGCTCCTGGCATCCCATGCCGTGAATAGATGTCCAGCAGTTGCTTTTCACGTCTTGTACATCAGGCGAATAGCCTAACAACAGCCCTATTGTGGTCAGAAAAAGCAAAGAGTACCTCAGAATTCCTTTTCACTGTTATTACGTTTGAAATTATTTCTCCTGATCCACATATCTTTGAACTATCCAAGTCAAAAAAGCTGGATGCACTTCCAAGATGTTTGGATTGAATCTCTGAACTTTTTTTTTAAAGGTCATATCTTTCCCCAGGTAGACCACCCTGGACAGTCAGGTGCAACCTTAGGACATCCTAACCCAGACAGATCCCTGATTGTAACCCTTTAGGTTGGTGTCCTTGTCATACCGCCGTATCTAACTGCTCTACGGCTTGGTTTCTCCCTTCTGTAAGTTGAGGGAAATAAACAGGTGGGAAGGCAAGATGGCTTAGTGGGTAAAGGTGCTTGCTGCACAAACATAGAGACCTGAGTTCAATCCCTGGAACCAGTGTAAAGGTGAAAGGAAAGAATCGACTCCACAAAGTTGTGCCGCCCTGACGTCCACGTGGACACTATCACATTCACCATGCACAGTCACACATCCACACACCATCATCATCATCATAACAAGAGCAACAATAGAAAGAAGGAATCCTCAGGGGCTGGAGAGATGGCCCAGGAGTTACGTTTGGTTCCCAGCACCCACATCACAACCAACGATAACTCCAGCTCCCGGGGAAGCCAACACCATCTTGTGGTGTTTGTATCTGCATTCGTGTGCACATAATACCCCCCCCACGCATAATTAAAAATAAAATTTAAAAATTAAAGAATTTTCAAGAGACTATAATTTTGAGGGAATGGATGAGGAGATTGGCAAGAGCCAGTCGTCATCACTATTGCTATTGTGTTAAATAGGAAAAAGAGACAGGGAAAGGGGGCAGGGGCAAAGGGAGGACAAAGAAGATGGAAGTCACAGAACCAGACGAGGTAGAACCAAATCGATCACCCACACAGCCCACTGAGCTTCCATCCTGCCAGGTTCTCAGAATCTGGTCCCTCCGAAGCTGAGGATGTAATTCAGTAGAGTGTTCACTTAGTGTGCATGATATCCAGCATTTGATCCTCAGAACCAAATAAGCCTGGTATAGTGGATTGCATGTCTAATCCAAACACTTAGGGGGGAGAGGGGGAGGACCGTGAGTCGATAACCATTTCAACACTATTAGTCTCCTTTCTAGAGTATGTGTTTCATGAATTTTAATCACAGTATCCTGAGAAATGTGTAGGTTTCCACACTCAACCAGAGACCCCTGGCACCAGACAGGCTAGGAGCATATTCTGACCCAAGGTACATACAGATCAGGAAACTCCAAATGTCAGAGTTTATCTATGTATTATTTATTTATTTATTTATTTAGTCATGACCTGGAATCAAATATCTTTTCGGGCATTTTTATGGTGATTTTTGATCCAAATGGCTTTAGTCTCACTAAGCATTCACATGCGTAAGACTGTGTGCTTGAGGTACCAACTCAGCTCCTCTCGTGCAACTAAAATAAATGTTTCCTTGTGGAAATTAAAGTGTGCAACTGGGACTGGAGGCGTAGCTCAGAGGTAGAGCACTCACCTAGTAGGCATGAGGCATGAGGCTCTCCGTTTGGTTTCCAGCACATGCGCGCGCGCACACACACACACACACACACACACACACACACACACGGGGGGGAGGGGGAGGGAGAAGGAGAGGGAGAGAGAGAAGATAGATAGATAGATAGATAGATAGATAGATGGTGATGTGGCTCAGCAGCAGTACTTGCTTGGCAAACTCAAGGCTCTGGGTTTAATTCCCAGCACCCCAATTTGTTGATTAGCTAGTTAATAACAGGCTAAGCATGTAGCTCAGTAGTATGTCCTGTGGGACATACAAGGCCCCGAGTTTTAATACCTGAATGCCAAAAAATAGATATAAGATAAAATACAAAGTGTACACTACAGAAGTCCCATATGCACTACCACCAGCAAGAACCCATGGTCCCCTTCCCACGATGTTGTGATGAGGTTATGGTTGCTGTGCCCATTGTACAGATTGGGAAACTGAATCCCAGAGTGATTAGACACTTTGCCCAAAGATCTAGAACTGGTAAGATGCAACCAGAAAGAATTCTAGCTCCCATCTATTCCGTAAACTCTCCTATCAATGTCTAAAGCAGAGGCCTGGAATCAAAACCTCTTTCTATGTACCAGGGTTATACCTTTCTCTACTCTCTGCCTCTGTTATGAGGAAACACATCACGGTGTCCAGGCAAGGGACACACAGGAGCTGCCAAGTTTCTGTGACACTTGTACCCACCACTCATGACACCCAAGAGTTGCTACACTTCCCCTGGGGGTCCTATGCCATCTCGGATTCCCGCTGGGATGTGCGCCACACAGCCACCAGTCATCCAGGAGGCTAAACGAAATGGCATTAGCTCAAGAGCACTGGCTTTGTGGCTCAAAGTGTCATGGAAAAAACAAGCAGAAAAAGCATAATAATAAAATGGTACCAAAGCCCTCAGATCTCACCAGCAATTCGGCCTGAGTGTGCCGAGCTCAAGCGCTGGGCTGTCAGCACTCCAAGAGGAGGGGAGAAATCGTTTGGGGTTTTATATGTTTAACGGTGATGGTTATTTTTTTTTAATTAAAGAAAATAAGCCTCTCAAAATATTGGCTGAGGGGATTTAAAGGGGAGAGTACCAGCACGCTCTGTGGAATTCTCCCATCCAGCTTTGCCAAACTGCAGAATTACTCACCCCAAGAAAGGCCAAACCCTGTTTTATAAACACTTCCAGAAGTGGAAAAGTGATATTATCCCCAATAACCACATGTCTCTCACAGCTTGTTTCCCTCTAAGGAGCTTCAACCATCATCCCCAGCATGTATCAAGAACATCTAGTTTAGTGCCTGGGATTCTGTGTCCTGAGGCCATCTGACAGGTATCAGGCTGTGGGCAAGGGAAGGCGTGCCTCCGCCCTGCAGTGACAGACACAGGGAAGGGAACGTCCAAAGGCCGCCACAGCAGGGAGGTCCCCACGGAGCTCCTCGTAGACCAATCAAAGGATGGATCAGTCTGGCAGCATCACCACGGTGCCTTGGATGGGAAGGTGGGTTGTTTTCACTTGCAGCTTAAAAACGTCCACGAAGAAACCGGAGCAATGCAGAATTACAGTGAAGGTTGAAAATGTTTGTGTGTGTATGTGTGTGTGTGTGTGTGTGTGCGCGCGCGAGTGTGTGCGCGTGCATGCCATGGAGGGCAGGTTTGCACCATAACTATCACTGCTACCATCACTATAATCATCTGCACCATCTCCGTCATCACCATCAGCAGCATCACTAAACACCATCATCACCATCACCCGCACCTTCATCATCCACCACCAGCACTACCAGCCCCACCAGCATCACCGACAGGATCTGTGTTCCAGCCACTGCCTTCAATGTCTTCCCTCTTTTGAACCCGGATCATTCCTTATTTCCTTCAAGTATTTAAGAATTACCATACAGATAAGAAAAGTCACCTTCAGAGGGGCTGAAAAGAGACAACAGTGAATGTTGTTCAAAGTCCATTCTACTCCCAAACTCTTGAGGAGAAACTTGGAGGTGGCGATGGTGAAGCTTCTCCTGCACACTGGCTGTGTGGCAAGCACCATTCTATAAAGCAGCTAACGACAATGACAGAGTTGGGGATTGGCTACAAGAGGGCGGGGTTGGGGGTCACTGGGCAAGACACACTGCTCAAGATACCCTGATGCTTTTACCAGCCACCCGTCTGTCTGTCCATCGGTCCACCATTTCCATCCCTCACCTCACCAACCAGCCTGATCCGAGGCACCAGACACAAGCCAGATCTTGAGTTCCTCGGCTCTCCCAGGGTGCTATAACCCACAAACCAGACCCTGCCTGACTCAGGCGCCCTGACATTCTGTTCCCAGCGAGTGGGGGTGTACTGAATGATGCCATTGTCCACGGATCTGGGTTGTAAAACGTTACAAGGGAATATTGAAACCGAGGGCCAAACTGCACCATCGGCTGGCTGCCACCAGCTAATGAACTTCCCCACTACGCTGCATCAGCTGAATCGGCCTTTTCACGAAAGCAGGTGGCAGGGAGCTGGTGTGGCAGGGACACTTTTGTTCAGTTTTGTTTTCTCCGGGAGACGCTTTACCCAGTTTCTGGCAGCATTTTTAAACAACCAAAGTGGGGTGCGGCTGTAAAAGCCCTGCTCTTGTGGGGTAAATCCCTTTTTCATTGGCTCCTCACTTTCCTCTGAGACCCAAACTGAAACAGGGTAAAATCACCCCCCAGGGAGTTTTCCTGGTATGTTCACCTTCTGATCCACTGGGGGAAGTTATTTTGATCTGACATACGTGAGCACCACGGGAACCAGGAGGGCACACCCTGGGTGACGCACAGCTCAGTACAGCTAACCAATCCATTTGGTTCTCATTTCTCATGAGAGAAGGGCAGGAAATCGTCTCACTGTGGAAAATAGGCACAAATGCTTTACACAAACTTCCCACTGGGGCTGTATGGTTGAGAGGGACCAAGATTGTCCGAAGGACTTCTCCCCCTCTCTAGTAATAGCCTTTGTTTTGCAGCTCTGGGGCCATGGATCTGTACATCTCTAGAAAGAATAACAGCAGCAACTGGCTCCTGGTTCTGATGCTGGCTTGGTTGAGTGGATGCCCTGTACTCAAACATTCAGCCACAGACGTGGTGATTGGCTTCCTGGATTCCTCTCTCCTCCATGCCTCTGTCTCCTTCTGTAGAATGGGGATCACAGTGGCAGCTGCCTCTAGGAGTTCTGAGGTGGTAGATGGATGGGAAGGATTATCGTGTGTGTGGACATAGAGCTCAGTAAAGGAGAAGAGAGGAGGAAGGTAGCCCAGGCTGGCCTCAAACTCAATATATAGCCAAGGATGACTCTTAACTTTTGTTTTTGTTTTGAACATGTATGGGTGTTTTGCATGACTGTATGTCTGTGTGTGTGTGTGTGTGTGTGTGTGTGTGTGTGTGAACTCTAGGGACCGGACTATGTTGGTTCTGGGAATTAAATCCAGGTCTTCCGAAAGAGCAGCAAGTGCTCTTAACTACAGCGCCATCTCTCCAGTTCCTGTTTCATATTTTAAATTTATATTTAAAAATTAAATCTTTTTATTTTATTTTTCATGTATGAAAGTTCTGTGTGTGTGTGTGTGTGTGTGACATGTGTGCAAGGAGTTCAGAAGAGGGCACCGGATCCCCTGGAACTAGAGTTACGGACAGTTGTGAACAGATATGTAGGCGCTAGGAACTAAAGCCAGGTCCTCCAGATGAGCACCTGGTGCTCTTAGCCGCTAAGTCATCCCTCCCCCAAACTTTCATCTTCTGATTCCCCTCCCTTTGCTTCCGTATGCTGGGATGGTAGACACGCTAAGCAGGTCTGGTTAATGTAGCGCTGGGCATGGAAGCCAGGGCTTTGTGGTTCCTATGAAGGTATTCAACCAACTGAAGTACACCCCAATCTCACTTTTGGGGGGTTGGGAGAAGTTAAGGGTCTCATATATAGCCAAGGTGACTTCCAACTTCTGATCCCCCTGCATCAGCCTTCTGAGCGCTAGGAGGATGGGTGTGCATCACTTCACCCTGCATAACACAGGTGGAAGCAAGGCTTTGCACCCAGCAGGCTCTGAGTGGGCTCTGAACTGCCGCCCCATCTCAAAGATCGAGGCCTCTGGGCTTGTCAGTTTTCTAGGGAGAGGTGTGCACTCACGCCCACTACCTGAAAGGGGTCCAACAGCCCAAAAGATGTCTTAGCAAATGCTGCCGAGACAGCTCCCAATTGTGGGGGACCCTGGGTCCTCACAGGATGGCTTCCTTCGTTTCTTGGCCCTTTGCTGTGGTTCTTCCGTTTACAGGAATGGAAGAAGAAGGCCCACCCTGAAGGACATCTGGGAGTCAAACGGAAGCAACTCCATGGAGAGCATGAACATAGGACGTGAACTTGGCTGAGCCTTAGTGAGCTCCAGCTATCTGTCCATCAAACAGTTTTCCCTTCTGTCGGACACACTGCACTGCACAGAACAGACTTATAGTCAATTCTCCAACAAGCTTGCCAGCAGGAAGAGATGACTCAGTGGGCAATCCACTCGATGAACAAGCCTGAGGATTGGACTTTGGATTCCGAGCATCCACGTAATGCTGAGTGGATGTGGCATCCCACCTATGACCCCAGTGTGAGGGAGGCAGAGACAGGGGATCCCAGTGGCAAACTGGGTGCCTAAACTGGCCTAGTCAATGGGCTCTGAGTTCAATCCAGGGACCCCACATAGATACATAGAGTGGCGAGTGATTGAGAAAGACACCTGACATTGACCTTGAGCCTACACACACACACACACACACACAAACACACACAAACACATATACACACATACATGCACATATACACACACATACACAGACATACAAATGCACACATACACACACACCTATATGTGCTAATAAGAGGAATAAGCAGATTTTATGGAATGCTCTAGATTTTGACAGGGATTTAGGTTTCACGATCACGTACATTTGTCAAGAAGCAAAAGGTAAACTTATGTGTGCCTCTCGTTCTGGAAATCTAAGATAAAAGGAAGAAGCGTGAACAAAAAAATTGGATCCCAGTTGATGAACAGTGAATGATTTGGGCTGAAATGGCTTCTTTCTGTGACTTAGATTAAATTTCCTCAGTTACAGTAGGAAAGATGATAGGCTGACAGACTGGGTGGATAGATGGCTACGGGGATAGACTAAGAGATGGCCTGAAAGAATGGACAGACAGATGAACACGTGTGTGACAGAGCAGACACACAGGCAGAAAATTTGGCCTAATTCTTCTGTGTTTTCTCCATATCTTAAGTGTTTGACAACAATTCGCTGGTCAGGGCTTGTGGATAACTTTTTTTTTTTTTTTTTTGGGTTTTTCGAGACAGGGTTTCTCTGTGTAGCCCTGGCTGTCCTAGAACTCAATTCTGTAGACCAGGCTGGCCTTGAACTCAGAAATCCACCTGCCTCTGCCTCCCGAATGCTGGGATTAAAGGCGTGTGCCACCACTGCCTGGCTGTGGGTAACTTTAATGCTTAGCCAGACCTGAGCACAAAACGGAGAAAGAGGCCATCTTTTCTATAGAAAACCACACAGGGACTCCGTCTTCAGAAATCAGGGTTATGCCTCTACCTGTCTGCTCGTTACTTAAAGCCAAGAAATAAAACAGGGCTGGCCTTGGTCATTTGAAAGAACTTATCCCAAGGAAGTTTTTGTCCCATCCTAGAGCTGCAAACTGTCGGGGACATGTAGAATCTGCTTTGTAACCAGCTCCCTTGTAGGTATGATAAATACTGCTAAACAGTAGATGAGATAGATAGATAGATAGATCAGTAGTAAGCCACACACTTGGCAAGATCAAAGCATTGAGATCAACCAACAGCTCCCCCCAAATAATTGTCTAAATAAAAATATAAAAATTCCATGAATTATCCGAGCAGAGATTTTTCCAAGGAAGGCACATGAATGGTCAACAGATCCCTGAGGAAAGAGTCAAATGCAAGGAAATCTCGCCTGGGGCTGTCACCTCACACCTGCTAGGATGACTGCTATTGCAATGACACGAGATAACAGGTGTTGGCGAGGAGGTGGAGAAAGGGGAACCCTCCCTGCGGCCGGTGGGGATACGGTTTGGCACAGTCATCCTGGGAAACGTCGCAGAGTTCCTTCAAAAGCTAAAAATAGAAGCACTGTGTGGTCCAGCAGTCCCTTGCTGGGTCTGTATCCAAAAAGAACGAGATTGGTGACCGGATTCGCATGCCCACCGCTATCCTGGTCACCAGAGCCAAGAAATTGAACCAACCTAAGCCTGCAGGTGGACGAATAAAGAAAATGTGGAGGGTGTGTGTAATGGAGTACTATTCACCCTTCAAAAGGAAAAATCCTCTCATTTGAGACCCCGTGTGTGAACCTGGAGGGTATCATGCTAAGGGAAAGAAGCCAGACCCAGAAGATAGGCTGTAAGACATCACTTCCTCGCGGAGTCTAAAATGATCCTACTTCCAGCTGGAAGAGCAGAATGGTGGCTGCCATGGGATGGAGCAAAGGGCGTGGAGAGATGAGGTCAAGGAATAGAGCATTCTAGGCAAATAAGCTCTAGGAAGACACAACGCGGCATGGTATGGAGGTGGTGGGAGCTGCCTGGGGTGATAGCAATATGCAGAGGGCAAAAACTAGGTGTTCCCAGGGAGTGGATGAGTGGGGAGGGAGACGGAGGGAGGGGAGGGGCAGGAGGAAGGAAGGGGAGGAGGGAGGAAGCAGGGGGGGTACTGATGAGAAGAAAGGACAGGAAAAAGAAGGTGAGGAAAAAAAGAGAGAAGAAAACAGTCGTTAGCCCAGGCTATGTGTTGACTGCCTTGTCGGCCCGTCTCACAGTCTAGATATCAAAGATTTTTTTTTTTTTTTGGTTTTTGGTTTTTCGAGACAGGGTTTCTCTGGGTAGCCCTGGCTGTCCTGGAACTCCCTCTGTAGACCAGGCTGGCCTCGAACTCAGAAATCCACCTGCCTCTGCCTCCCGAGTGCTGGGATTAAAGCTTTAAGTTACATGCTTCTATATGTGAACATCTTACCAATTACGCCTCAGTAAAGATGGTAAAAGCGTAGATGAATGAATGAGCCGCTCACAGTGCCCTCTCCAGAAGGCAAGTGCCCAAAGGCAGAGGTAGGGGGACAGGAGGAGTGCTTCTGCAGGTAAGAAAGAGAGGAGCGCAGAGAGCAGTTATCCAGGTATTCCACCTGCTCCCCGTCATCCCAGATGGAGTTTCTCCAAACAAGCCCGGCTTTCCACTCACAACCTCGCTCTTGTTTGAGATAAACGCGCTTCCCCAGGGGCAGCTGGAATTACAAGAGGGTGGGAGAGTCTGGGCTGCTGCACAAAAAAGTCTCAGGTCACCTCTCTGGAACCGGGCATTTGGTTGGCCTCTAGCCACAGGCAGAGAAGGTAAGAGCACTAAGCCTTCGAAACGAAAGCCAGACATGTGTGGTCAGAGTGTGATTTACAAGCAGAAGGAACAGAGGCAGGTACTCTCCTACAGAAGAAATGGCCCCACGAATCCCTTAATGTTGTTGGATTCCTCTTATGTAGATACAGGGAGTATGTCTGGTCTTTCTTGGTTTCATTTGACTGTGTGTGTGTGTGTGTGTGTGTGTGTGTGTGTGTGTGTGTGTGTTTGAGACAGGGTTTCTCTATGTAGCTTTGGCTGTCCTGGAACTTACTATGGAGACCAGGCTGGCCTCGAACTCAGAGGTTTGCCTGCCTCTACCTCCCAAGTGCTGGGATTAAAGGTGTGCGCCACCACTTGCATTGGACTTTACAAAGGAGTAGGGACACCGTTGAAAGGGTGACACATGGCCAAGCAGAGATGGAAGGCAATGGTCACGTCTAATGTGACCAGGTCGAGTGCTTCCAAGACTGTCACTGGCGTGGGGATGGGGGACGGTTCTGTCCTGGCAACCGAGTCCTAAGCTCTAAACTTCCCTACTCTGTCTGGCTGAGGACAGCTCAAAATCTACAAATGTCTACCTTGGGGACCGAGGACCATTTCCTATTAAAAGAGCAAAGTTACATCACTCCCCCCATCTGCTCTCTGCAGCCATGACAGCCCCCAGAGTGTGTTGACCTACACAATCGGCTAACTCCTACTAAGACTCCATCAACACAAGCTGGGTCTCTTGAACTCCCAAATCCAAAACGCTCCGCAGCCTGAAGCCTTCTGAGAGCTGACAAGATGATACCCCGAGTGGAAAGTCACACACTTGTTGCAGTCAAATGTACGAGGTATGAGGCCGGCAAGAGGGCTCTGCAGGTAAAGGTGCTTGTCGAAGCCTGGAGACATGAGTTCCATTCCTGGAACCCACATCAAGGCAAAAGGAAAAACACTGGCTTCATGAAATTGTCCTTGGACTGTCACACACAAACAAGTTTTGGAACACACACACACACACACACACACACACAAATTATTATTATTATAAT
>JADRCH010013359.1:0-25489 GCA_019843965.1 Rhynchomys soricoides
GTGGCCTTGTCGGAGTAGGCGTGGCCTTGTCGGAGTAGGCGTGGCCTTGTTGGTGTGGGCGTGGCCTTGGGTGGGGGTGGCCTTGGTGGAGTGGGTGTGTCGCTGGGGGTGGGCTTTGAGGTCTTAGATACTCAAGCCAATCCCAGTGTCTCACTCTCTTCCTGATGATCTGGACTCTCAAACCTCTCCAGTACCATGTCTACCTCCCTGCCACCATGCTTCCTGTCATGCTGACAATAAACCAGACCTCTGAAATTGTAAGCCAGTCCCGATTAAATGGTTTCCTTTATAAGAGTTGCCATGGTCGTGCTGTCTAGTCACAGCAATAAAACCCTAATTAAGGCAGCTTCCTAACTAATCTGCTGCTCTATCCGTCTTGTGTGTGACAGATGTATAAAACTAAATTCCTGGTGGTGTTGTTGTTAAGGCGAGCCTGGTCAACATATGGAGTTTCTATACTGTCAGAGATACTAAGAGACTCTGACTCAAAGAAAATGACAAAAATCCCAGTCCATATGCTGTCTGCACAGAGAACCCGTCACTGCATCTGATCTTAAAATAGTTCAGGAAAAGACATCTCAGGGAACCCAGGCCAAGACGGTATCTACAGTGAGACAGAACCCACTTTTAGTCCAGCTTATGTTATGGTTTGATTATGAATGAAATGTCACCCACAGGTTTCCTTTGAACCCTTGTTCCTGGTGGGCTTGCTCTCCTTAGAGGCTCTAGAACAGGATGAGGGGGCGGGGCTAGCTGGAGGAAGTAGGTCACTGCGGAGAGGGCCTTAAGTTAAACATCTCTCTTCCTGTCCACCATGAACAGAAGGAAGTCTCTCAATCCCAGACTCCCATCATGGCGATATTCTGCTCCAGCACATGGAGCCAAGCAAGCATAGGTAGACCGCTGAAGGGAAATCAACCTCTTCCCCCCCTAAATTTGTTTCTGTCAGGCAACCAGGAGACAGAAAGGATTCTTTAAGGTCTTTGATCCTAATACCCACATAAATTCAGTTCTAAGACATTGCATCCCAAGGTTCTGATCCTATGGACAGTTTATTCCTGTTTCACTCTGCTTGGGAGTGGCCGGTCTGAAACAGCTGAGGGTCAGCAGGACAGAAGGCATGGCAGGAAAAAGTCAATCACAAGCCACCTTGATCCCTCTTCCAGATAGCCATTCCCTCTATTCAGTCAGAAAAGAAAAGGGAAAAAATAGAGGCACAGACAAACAAACAAACAATGGGTGTGCACGTCTCGTATACTCTTTTAAGCACATGATATTTATTAGGCATTAATGGGCACACAAATGTAAGAAACGAGTACTTGATTTTTTTCACCCATCCCCCCTTTAGCGACAAAAAAAAAAAAAGAGAGACAAGATCACAGGACGCTCACGTGCAAGCACACTCACTCACTCACAGGCTTCTACATTCTCAGCCACATAGATTACCCTGTTCTGTTTATTAGGGTCGGTTTAAAAAAAGGAAAAAAAAAAAAAAGGAAGACAGGAGAAAGAAAAGAAACACAAAACTTTTTTTAAAAATCAAAAAAAGGAAAGAGAGCGAGAGACAGAGACAGAGACAGAGAGAGAGAGAGAGACACAGAGAAAGAGAACACAAACGCAATTTTGAGTATCAAATAAAATTAAAGGTTTTGGTCAGCCCCCAGGCTTGGTTTCATGTTACTACTTAATTAGAATTCCTGTTTATAAATAAATAGTACCAGTAAAATATTACATCTGAGAAACCCTACAATAATGTCGTACTTACACACTTTTTTAATACTGTTTTTCTGCTTTTGATGCGTGTGGTTTTGGGTCCCAGGTGATCGGCGCTGGGGGGATTTTTGGATGCCGAGGCACCGGTAACAGTTTCCTCTCCCGAGGCACCTGGAGCTGTTTTGCTCTGCTTCCGAGGGTCACAGAGGAGGTTTGAGCCAGCCTGGGGCTGACGCTGACATCACTGTTCTTTTTTCTTTTTAATCACAAAGTATGTTTATTTTCACTTTCTTTTTCTCCCCTACAACGTGTGAGCGAGGAGCTGGCGACCCTGCTCTGTGTCACAGTTCTGTTTCCGTGTCACCCAGGGCTCTTTCAGTTTATCGAAGCAAGGTTTCCGGCTGCGGAGTTCTAGGCCCCGTTTTAGCCACAGATGGCAGGAGAGACATGAAACGGTGCTGAGGAGGCAGGATGTCAAACTGAGTCGGACATCCTAGCTCCATCCGCTCAGTAGAAGGCAACTCTGAATCCCATGACGCTGGGGAAGGCAGAACCAACCCAAAAGGAAAAAAGCAAAACCCAATCCAAAAACTAGCAGGTAACCCTGTGATCTTCGTAGACATCTCACGTGACGGAGGTAGGTATTTTTTGTTAGAGGGTGGTGGCCGATGTACATTTTAGCTCATTAATCGGAGGGAAGCCCCAAAAGTACATGTTTTGAGACATCTCCTGTCTCTGCTCTCCCTCCATTTAAGGGACTGGGTCCCAGTAAGAAAATTTCAAAGAAAAAATATATTATTATTTATTATATAACAAAGTCAACATTAACACCGAGACACAGAATGCCTCACACCGTGCGCCGGGGTCCAACATTCAGTGAGGCAATATGGTCTAGAACCCAAGAGAAACAATCGGGGAACATGTCTGGGACGCTGTGTGTGCTCCTGGTTGGATAAGAGTGGGCGCGGGGCAGGATGGGACTCGTCTCTCTTTCTGTTTGTCCTGTCGGTTCTGAGACGCCGAGTCACAATTTTGGAATGGTGGAATTTCTGGCCACTGATCTCATCAGTGGCTGTGGAGCTCCGGGTATGGAGGTTACAACGGGTGATACAGAGCTTCGCATCTGTGGGGTTCTCATCTCTACTGTCCCTCAATTCTCTCTCCTGTCTCTCTCTCTTTCTCTCTCTCTCCCGCCTCCCACCCCCTCTCTGGCATAGGTCGGCCTTTAGCTATTCTCACTCCACTCTGGCACCATGCTGACGCCGTGTACCGAGTGATACTGGTGGGGAGACAGGGTCCTGGGCACGCCGTGAGTGTAGAGGAACTCGGGGGGCTGGAGGCCGCCTGGAGACTGAAGGCCAGTCTGAGGCCCGCATTGCCTGACCACAGGCTGATGGGCCACTGAGGTCTGGTGCTGGAACATCCCTTCGCCGAGCTGGGGAGAACCATGGTTGGCCATGCCAGCCAGCCGAGGGACCAGGGGTCCCGAGGTGAAATGAGCGGAGAAGTGTTGGTACGGGAGACGGTCCATGGTCTGCACGGTGGTGACTGTACAGCTGCTGTAGGAGGGCATGCTGGGCCATGTGTTACAGCTGATGTCCTCCAGGCTAGGCACGGGCTCACTGGGTGGAGCGGAGCTGGCATACATGCAGGCCTGCCGCTGGGCCGACTCTGTCCTATACGAGGTACTCAGGCCCTGCTGCTGGGGGTAGCCCGAGCGGTAGAAGGCGTCCTCCTCACTGGGGGATGTCTCCATGTACGGCTTCTTATAGGGGTGCTCGGCGCTGGAACATTCTTCATCTGCAAAGACCGGAAGGATATTAGTCATCCTATACCACAGAGAGGATAAGAAGACAGCCAATAGGCCTGAGACTAGAGGGCTGTTGGCTCCAGCCTCCATTCAGCCAAAACAAGACAACGTGTCATGGGCACACCTTTGGGCTCTGAGTTTTAAGCCAAAACGTTGACCTTGAATTAATTCAGTTTCACTATCTGTAACAGTCCTCTGTAGCACTTCCTATAGAGGGGAACATTGAAAACGAAATGGGGCCGGGCAGTGGTGGCACACGCCTTTAATCCCAGCACTAGGGAGGCAGAGGCAGGCGGATTTCTGAGTTCGAGGCCAGCCTGGTCTACAGAGTGAGTTCCAGGACAGCCAGGGCTACACAGAGAAACCTTGTCTTGAAAAACAAAACAAAACAAACAAACAAGAATACAAAAACAAAGGAAAAGAAAACGAAATGGGAAAATATGTCCAATAATCAATTGATTCAGAGTCTGGTACCCCAAAAATGCTATAAAACACATAATCATCATCACCACCATCATCATGTTCTTGTGTAGCTCAAGCTAGTTTTAATGTCTGTATATAGTGAGGAGGTCCTTGAATGTCTCACCTCCTGTTTCCCCCTCCCCTGAGCCAGGATTATAAGCACTTACTACCATACCTGGTTTTATGTGGTTCCAGGAATTGAACCCAGGACTTTTGGCTATACTAGGCAAGCACTCTACCAACCGACTGCATTCTGGTCTTTTTTTAAAATGATAGTGATTGGTAGTACATTACCTCATCCATCCGTCTATATCCCAAGCCTGGTGTTTAGACAGCAGTAAGATAGACAGCAGTAGAACCAGCAACAACAGTAAAATCAAACACTCCCATAGTGCTGGCGATACCTGACTGTGTTCTAACCACTTCCCACTCAGTCCTCATAGCAACTGTTCAAAGTGGGTTAGTCCCGATTTATACACGAGAGAAAAAGAACATGGAGGTTAAGAAGCTTGCCCAGGCACTCCCACAGTGGCTGATAATGTGGCTAGTGATCCGGCTGTCTCACTATGAAGTGTCTGCTCATCAGTGTCACAACACATGAAGCAAACATTAAATATCCATGCAGTGGGTGGGTAAATGAACGGTGGATGCATAGGTGGGTTAGTAGATGGATGGATGGTAGCTATAGGTGGATAGATAGATGATGGGTGGGTGGATGAGTGGCTGGATGGGTGGATGGATGGATGGGTGGGTGGGTGAATAGATGGATGGGTGGGTGGATGGATGGGTGGATGGATGGATGGGTGGGTGATGGATAGGTAGATGGATGAATGGGTGGATGGATGGATGGGTGGGTGGGTGAATAGATGGATGGGTGGGTGGATGGGTGGGTGGATGGTTGGATGGCTGGGTGGGTGGATGGATGGATGAGTGGATGACTGGCTGGATAAATAATAGATGAATAAATGTGTGAATGAATGCATGAATGGATGGACGGATGACAGATAGCTGGCTGGATAACGGATGGGTGGCTAGGTGAACAACTGAATGCATGGATGGATGAAGGGGTGGGTGAATGCTGGATGGGTTGTTGGACAGTGGTTGGGTAATGAGCTGATGGAGAGATGAGAGATGAATAATGGACGGTGGGTAGGTAGATGAGTAGAATTTGGAGCAAGTCCCCTTCACTAGCTGTTAGATCAATACCAACCCCTGCATCACTGTTTCCTGTGAATTGGACCACACTCCTGCTCTGCCCAAGTATTAGTCCTGGTACAGGGTAATAGAGATAACTTCATGCCCGGGAGAGTCTCCCTTAGGCACTCTGGGGCTGCAGGCCCTCTTGGGAACTAACCAGTGTGCTAGGGTAGGTCATTTCCTAGACAAATTCTCTGAAATGGGATGTTTTGAAAAGTATGCACACAGTTTTCTAACACTCTAAGGGGGTCAAAAACTTCCTGAGATGCATCACCCAGGCTAAGAGCCCTGGAGACATTTGGACAAGGATCTGATTCTTCTGTTAGTGTGTTGCCCGTGGGGAATCCACGCTCCCAAGTCACTGACGCGGATGCATGTTAGCAATGTGGACGTCATTCCATGTTAAAATTAAATTAAGAAGAGTCAGGGAGTGGATTTGGTCAAAACACACCACATGTATGCATGTAAAGCTCTCGACAAAGAAGGAAGAAAAAGAAGAAAGATTGGTGTCAAAAGTCCTCTGATGGGCTGGAGAGATGGCTCAGCAGTTAAGAGCACTGACTGCTCTTCCGGAGGTCCTGAGTTCAAATCCCAGCAACCACAGGGTGGCTCATAACCATCTGTAATGGGATCCGATGCCCTCTTCTGGTGTGTCTGAAGACAGCAACAGTGTACTTACATATAATAAATAAATAAATCTTAAAAAAAAAAAAAAGTCCTCTGATAACATCCTTCAGAACATTCCTCGTTGCTGGGACAACATGGCAAATCATTCTCATGGAAGACCTGGTCTCTAACTGCCTCCAGCTTCTTCCTTCAGGGAGGCCATACTTGGATATCTCTGCCAAGGTGTCATCTCAAACACACCGATTCCTCAGGGAGAGTTTGAGCTCCCCAGGGGTTGGAGGTCATCTTTTCTCATTTGCCGATCTCTTTCTAATTCAACACATGTAGACAAATTACATTTGCATTGGGGAATACACTTTAGATTGGAGTGTGTGTGTGTGTGTGTGTGTGTGTGTGTGTGTGTGTGAAGAAATGAGAGGGGGAGGGAAAGAGAGGCGAGGAGAAGTCAAAAGGTCTGTGGTATCAGGAAAAGAAGCGTCTGCCAGCCCCCTTTGGGATCCAGAACCTCCATAGTTAACATGTACAGTGTGGTTGAGTTTAGCTTATCTGAACATTTGTGTCTGTGTGTTTTGACATAAGGTCTCATTCTGTAGCCCAGGCCAGCCTATATCTTGCAATCCTCCAGCCTCAGCCTCCCGAGTGTTTATCTCTCCTGGGTTTCTCACTTTGTAAATGGTGACAGGTATCTCAGAGCACCTGATGCCCCATCAACACCCAGCAGGCTGCAGCTGTTCCAAATAGCTGGCTTGTGGTCACTGTGGATACTGAGTCCCTGGGAGATGTGAAGAGACCATCACTGTGAGGCACACCCAGGGTGGAGATAGCTTTCACTCCATGGCCTTCAGGGTCAGACACCAGGGGTGCAGCTCTCCTTTGGGAGTTGGAAGCTTTCTTTGTCAATATGGTCTCCTTATTTAATGTCTGTCTTCTCTGTTTTAAATGAGACTGTAATTCCAGCTCAGGGGTAGGGTGTGTCTTGTGGCTCGAGGTGAAGGTGAGGGCTTGTCTGGGCTCAGTAAAAGGCAACTGTTTTGCTTTAGAAGCCCTAAAAAGGAGGGAGGAGAGAAGAGGAAGGAAGAGGAAGAAGGAGGGAGGAAGGAGGAAGGAGAAGGGGAAAGGGAAGAGAAGGGTGGGGATGGGAGCGAACTATGGCCGCCTTTCATGAGTAGAAGTAAAAAGGAAATTGTCTCGCCCATGTGTCTTGCAAGGATGACTAGGAGTCAGGAAGCTGGACATTGGACCAAACGTGAGGAATGAGCTACTTACTAATCACTTATGGTGTGACCCCTATTTGATCTTACTGCAACCCCTCAAAGTGTCTGTCCTTGCTCCCATGTCTCAGAAGCAGGCAGTTAACCTCAGAGAGTGACAGGGACAGGAAGCCAAGTGGGAGCTGACTAACTGAGTCTAAGGTGCCAGCTTTCCAATGGCCAATGTCACCTGCCTGGCTACCCCGCTGGTATTCCCTGAGTTCTGCTGAGCGCCAGGCAGTGTGCCAGGTGCTTTGGATGGAACTGTGAGCCAGGCAGATGCATGTTCCCCTTCCCCCCTCCATCCAACTGGGGGCAGCACCTGAAGAAGGCTAAGTATCTTGTCACTCCGAGATGACAAGTAACTTACGTTACTGGAACATAAGGTTCTGAGTGAGCATTTACACATCAGTGAAGCAGACCCTCAGCTGGATAGATAAGTGTAGATCTGGCTTCCGCCACACAGTGACGCAGGTAACCGTGTTCCCCGGGTGACACCAGTGGGCAGCTCAGACACCTCCCCAATACAGCGTGGGCTGTATCTGTCTAACAACATGCACATTTGTTTTTAGCTGGATGTTCTGCAACACATCTGGGAACCCAAACATTTATACCAAACATTAAATCAAAACACCACCCCCAAGAAAACTGTGCAGTCACACTCTTGCAGGTGTCCTGTGCACACAGTGCCAACCACGCAGATGCCTGAAGACATCCAGATGTTCTGCGATGTTTCTTCTTCTGGTTTTTTTTTTTTTCCTTCACCTTTCAGCAAGCTAGGGTTTTTGGAAGCTTGACAGTACCACCTCCAGCTCATTTCCACGTCTGCCACCGTGATTCCTGCCTTCCAATCTTCCTTCTGCCCACCAGACCTTAGACCCAAGATCTCATTGTTGCTGGGCTCACAGCTTTGGACCTTGTTATTATTATTATTATTAATTAGGGTGTTTCCCCCTTTCACCAACAGAAAGTACAGCTGCAGGGTACCATTGGCAGGAGAGGGGGGAAAAAAGGCAAAAAGGAACCGGCTTTTTTTTTAGTTTCTGATCCCTTCCAGATTCGTTACAAGTTTAAACAGGGAAGTAGGGGGAGAATAATAAGAAACAATGTCGGAACGCAGCTTGGCAAATCGTAAAATTATGCATTCCAGTCCGTAATACCCAGAAATATCTGGTCCAGAATGCTCAGAGAGAATGTAAGCTGGCTTCCTGATGAAAGCTAGACCTGAGGGTTCTCAGATTTTTCCCAGGCTTCACCACAGGGTCTAAACTCAGGTCGGGCATGATCAGTGCACGCCGTGTGATCTCTGAGTTTGTCTGGGGAAGATATAGGTTTAGTCTTTTAACGGTCTGGGTGGAGTTTAGCTTCCCTGGTAGTGCAAAGAGCCATAACCAGGAGTCAAGTGTTCCAGGGGGGACTAGCCGGAGACCTGACAACTCTGCTTCAGAGCGTGTGTAGGAGAAGTGGTCAGTGACACTTGCAACTCTGCTAAGTCTCTTGAGTAACAGGGAAGTACTTCCTGAGTCTGGCCAACCAATCACTGTAGCAAACCCTGCTCCTTTGGAATTTTCTAGAAGTATGTGTTTGTTGTTTATTTGCTTTTTTTTTTTTTTTTTTTTTAAACTCTGGGTAAAATCATTCAGTGATGAACTCAGAACACTGGCTTTAAGGCAATACAGCATCTTGGCTCCAATGCTTATGCTCCAAGTAGCTGTGGATAAAGGCCTGAACTGCTCCAAGCACAGTCCCTAACTGCACATGGGGACAATCTCCAAACTCCTCCTTAGATTTAATTAAGGAAATGTCAAGTCTGTCTGCCTTACCCAGTGAGTCAGCTTGGCACTTGGAATCTCTTACTTCAAATCTTTTCTGTTGGCATAACCCATGTCTACTCCCTCTCTCTAGTTTTCTCTCTCAGCAGACTAGGCAGATGGCTCTCTGAAGGTCATCCAACGCTCAGAGGTATTTGGGTGGATTCCAGAGTTGGAAGCTTCCCAGAGCCACTTTTTAAGTCACTGATCCCATTGAGCAAATATGGTCACAGTTCCCAAGTGGGTCACATCCCTTGCCGGCTGAGTTCACACCGGGAAATGTGGTGTTTCCACAGACAGAGACTCTGGAAGCCAGGGTATGGAGCTCTCAGCTAAGAGGTCTGCAGGGAGTCTGGCGATGGCTGTCATTCAGACCTACTGAGTCACAAAACATCGAGGACAGGTGGCTCTGGGCTTTCTGCTGTTACTGTAGCTCAACAGGCTCAACCAACATGAAGGGTTGTAACCCTTGACACAGATAGATAGAAGGATGGATGGATGGATGGATGGATGGATGGATAAAAGGGTGGATGGATGGATGGATAGATGGACAGACAAATGGATAGATGGGTGAGTGGATGGGTGGATGGATGGATGGACAGACAAATGGATAGATGGGTGAGTGGGTGGGTGGGTGGATGGATGGATGGATGGATGGACAGACAAATGGATAGAAGGGTGAGTAGATGAATGGATGGATGGACAGACAAATGAATAGATGGGTGAGTAGGTGGGTAGATCCCTGGATGGATGGATGGATGGATGGATGGATGGATGGACAAATGGATAGATGGGTGAGTAGGTGGGTAGATCCCTGGATGGGTGGATGGATGGATGGATGGATGGATGGATGGATGGATAGATAGATGGATGGATGGACAGACAAATGGATAGATGGGTTAGTGGGTGGGTGGATGGATGGATGGATGGATGGATGGATGGATGGATGGATGGACAAATGAATACATGGGTGAGTAGGTGGGTAGATCCCTGGATGGGTGGATGGATGGATGGATGGATGGATGGATAGATGGACAAATGGATAGATGGGTGAGTGGATGGATGGATATATGGATGGATAAATGAATGGATGACAGATTTTGAACCTATACACTACAGACTCTCAGAACTCAGGTTAAAATGGAGACATGGTATCATGTCTGGAATGGTATCATGGGAAGAGCTCAAGTTAAAGTGGAAGCACCCTATGAATGCATAGGATAAACTATGCATAGTTTATCCTATGCATTCATACTTGTCTCCCCTGAGAATGCACATTTTGCAAGAGCAGGTCTCTCTCCTGCTTGCTTTCTCCTTACAGGGCCTGGGGTATTCTATTTGCCCTTAGCATTTGACTTCACCCAGCTCTGTCAGTCATCCCTCTAACCTTAGAATCTGATATTAGTGCATAGTACAGCATTTGTCCCCTGACGGGTGAGGACTGGGCATTCTCCAACTCAGGCTGCCCTGGATTAAGGGAAGACCCTGAAGTTGCTTTCAAAAACACACAGTGTCAGGTCAGGTCAGTAAAGGCACCTGCTGACAAGCTAGGCAACGTGAGTTCGAATCCTGAGACCTTCACAGCGGAAGGCTTGAGTCCACTCCTGCAAGTTGTCCCATGTCTGCAGGCTTAGCTTTTCCATGACATATGCTCACATGCACACGCACGCACGCGCGCACACACACACACACACACACACACACACACACGCACACACACAAAATATATGTAAAGTACTCAAAACAAACCTCACAGCCTGGGGTGAAAAGTACTCCGTGGAACCATTTCCAGTATCCCCTCCCCCTCCCTCTCCCTCTCCCCCTCTCTATCACTGACGTCCCTTTGGTAGCCAGTGCCATAATGTCTTTGCTAGATCTTTATTTGGGTCAGTTTGTTTGCTAATGAAGGGATGGTAAGAGAGTCAGGGTAGTCGAAGGAAAGACAGACAAGTGCCCTCTCCTGGTCCTGGATCCTGGATTTGATTAAGTGGCATTGATAAAAGACCTGGCCAGCTTTTTTGACTCCATCCAGTAGAAGAGATAGGCTGGAGACAGCCTGGTCAAAACAGAGAGGAGGCCCTGGCCCGCTGGGCCCTTTGACATTGCATGGGGTCTGGCTCCTGGGCTGGCTGGAAGGCAGACAGACAATGAGAGGAAGTCAGATAGCAGGGCCAGGCCGGGGCCAGGGAGGGAAACCACCCACGGAGTTATCACTCCTAGGGACTCCCAAACTGGAAGGAAGCCTCCTGATTTGTTATCTCCTTACACTATGGGGACTGATGATGAATTGCCTTGTGACCCCACTGGCTTCTCTGTCACCCAAGCCCTTTGGGGGATGGAAGTGTGGCAGGTGGTGAGGAGAACCGAGGTTTCAGAGCACAAGCACACACGCACGTACACACACACACACACACACACTCCAAGTCCACTGACTTCACTGAGGATCTCAGGCCAGGCCGCTCAGTAGCTAGGGGACTTTGGGGAAATACGTCCATCTGTCTGAGTGCTAGCATCCAACCTGAAGGGACAGAGGGGATCGTTGTTTTTCACATTCTTATCACAGTCCCCAAACCCTGGTTCCTCTCACTTCTGCAACACTGAGCCACCGTGGCAGGCCTCACAACCTAGGTCGCCTCTCAACAGGTGTCTGGTGTCATTTCTGTCCCCTCCTATCACAGCAAAGTGGTGCTGCTAAACACAACCGCTAGCTGTGACACTTGCAGGCTGCTGACCCCCTGATGCTCGCCCATGCCCATCGTTGTTCAGATAACACCAGAGGCTCTAATGGAAATGGTTTAGGCGGCATCCAGCTGGCTCTACCTTTCTCTCCAGTCTTCTTTCTCTACCCTTTGCACTTTGACCTGGGCACCCACACTGTAACTCTTCCCCAGAAAGGGTACATACCCACCCCGTCTCTTACCCTTCTAGTTGCCCCTTCTTTTCCTGACTCCATACCCAGTCTGTTCTTACAATTCAGTATTCATTAGCAATTTGTGGCTGTGTGTGTGTGTGTGTGTGTGTGTGTGTGTTTACGTTTGCATGTGTCTTGTCCGTGGAGGTCAGGGAACAGTCTGAGCTGTCACTCCTCAGGTACCATCCATCTTGGTTTCTAAGACAGGGTCCCTCATGAACCTGGAACTTGCTGGCTAGGCAAAGCTGGCTGACTGGCAAGCCCCATCACCTCTCCAGCACTGGGCTTACAAGTGGGTGCCCACACACCTGGCTCCTTTTATACATGGGTTCCTGGGAGTCATGCTTGTAAGGGGAACATTGGCTGACTGAGCTCTCAGTCCAGACCCCACTGCAGTTTTAATGAAACCATTTTATCACCACTTATGCAACTCAGCCTGCTTGGGACAGCATGTCCTCTGTACAGGACAGGGAAGTGATCACAGCTATTTTGGGGGTGCTCAGCCATAGCAGTAGCAGACCAGGTACTTCCCATGTAGCCTCTCCTCATCAATGCAACAGGTAAGGACTTACAGTTACCCTCCACCTACTTCAAAGGTACTCAAGGCCCAGAAAAGTGAAGCGATTTCCCAGGGTCACCCGACTGCAAACCTCCAGGGTTCACAGCCCTGTCTGCGACAGGCGGACCCTTTCTCCAGCCCTGCTGTGTTGATTCTAAATTCAACTGCGGAGTCTGAAAGTCACCTAACCAAGGAGGTTGCCTCCCTTGGCATTTGGGGCCTTCCCACCACATCTGTACAGAGAGCATGGCTGATTGACCCTAAACAACAGGGTTTGGTTCTCCTCCCCCTCCCCGCCCCCTGTCTGGCATTAATTTAATCGACAGAGCTCCATAATGCAAACCTGCTGAGGTCTTTATGGCCATGTAGGACCCATCCCTGCCACGATCCCCCACGGGAGATGTGTTGAGTGTAATAAGGATGTCACAGATAAGAATACGTGGCAGTGAGCAACATAGGCTACAGAGTGCGCAAACAGGGCTTTTACCTTCTCATTCCACCTTCATGAACCACTGGCTGAATGGATATGGTGGTGTGTGCCTACAACCTCAGTACTTGGGAAACTGAGGCAGATGACTCGAGTTCAAAACCAGCCTGGGCTATTCAATGAGTCTGAGGCCAGCCTGAACTACACAACAAGTTTCAGACCAGCCTGGGTTGCATAGAAAGTCTGATGTCAGTCTGAGATAAATGGTAAGACCTTTTCTTAGAAGAAAAAAATGCACGAGCCCTTGTCTGTGCCTCAGTTTACCACCTGTCAGAAGAGTTCCTCATACCTACATTAGGAGAAGTCTTACTCAGAGACCAAGCCAAGCGAGGACCCTTTTAGCTGTCACACTAGGCAGGATATCTAAACAGGAACTTCTCCTCGGATACTTCTTCCCTCTCTGAGAGTTGAGGGAACAGACGAGCTTGCCGCATCTGGTATCCAGCCTACCTGGGGGCGGATGTGGGGGGAGCTGGGATGGGGGCTGTTGGGGTGACATTGTTCAGGCCTTGGAGATCCAAGGAGTTTGAATGGGTTTGGGTCCATCTGGAAGTCAGACATCATCCTCAGGCGAGGACCAACGCCAGCATATCTCTCCTTCCAACCACAAGGATGGGGCCTTTGGGCTAGTCAGTCAGACCTTGCTTCCTTCCTCTGGGAAGCCCAGCTCCCGAGAATTTTATGACAGCAGCTTTGCTAGTGTCGTCTGCTGGTCAAGAGCTTAAGCAAAAGCCTAGAAACAGATTGCTGGACTTCTGAAGACACAGAACTGGTGCTTATGGAGTGAGGGCCAACAGGTCAGACAATGACTTAGGTGTTTTGAGAATAAAACAGTGGCCACTGACTGAGCCTGTCCCGGACAAGCACACAGCATACACATGAGCCTGCACTTTCACACCAAGTCACAAGACACACCCCACCCTGAGCTTGAATTACAGTCTCATTTAAAACAGAGAAAATAGAGGTTAAATATGAGCCCATATTCACAAAAACGCTCCCAACTCCCAAACGTGAGCTGCACCCCTGATGTCTGACCCTGAAGGCCATGGGGTGAAAGCTATCTCCACCCTGGGTGTGCCTCACAGTTGACAGTCTCTCCCTATCTCCCAGGGACTCAGTCTCCACAGTGACTACATGTCACCTATTTGGAACAGCTGCAGCCTGCTGGGTGTTGATAGGGCATCAGGTGCTCTGAGACACCTGTCTCCATTTACAAAGTGAGAAACCCAGGAGAGATAAACACTCGGGAGGCTGAGGCAGGAGGATTGCAAGATATAGGCTGGCCTGGGCTACAGAATGAGACCTTATGTCAAAACGCACAGACACAAACAAATATTCAGATAAGATAACTCAACCACACTGTACAAGTTAACTATGGAGGTTCTGGCTCCCAAAGGGGCCTGGCAGACGTTTCTTTTCCTGATACAGGCCCTTTGGCTCAGACAGCTTAGGGAAAAATTGATTTCTCATTTGAAAAAGGAGTGTGTGCTGTATGTGTGGTTTGTGTGTGTTATGCATGTGTAGTGTGTGTGATGTGTGTGTGTATTCTGTATGTGTTTTTATGTACGTACATATGCGTGTTATGTGTGTATATGTAGGTGTACATGTATGTTTGTGTATATGTGTGTGTGTCTATATGTGTGCACTGTGTGTATGTAGTATGTATGTGTATGTGTGTTATGTGTGTTATGTATGTGTAAGTATATATTTCTATATGTATGTGTGTATATATGTGTGTTAATTATGTGTTATGTGTGTATGTATGTGTGCATATATGTATGTATATGTTTGTGTACATGTATGTGTGTATGTATGTTTGTAAATGTGTATGTATGTATGAATATGTTTGTGTATAGGTATATGTGTATGTATGTGTGCATATATGTGTGCATGTATGTGTGTACGTATGTGTGCGTACATGTGCTACATACATGCATGCTTTATAAATGAGTAAAGTAAATCTGGACATTTTACATCCTCTCCAGGGTGAGGCTGAACTGAGAGACATACTAAATGAACCTCTTACTTTTGCCTACATGGTTTGAATTTTCTATCACCTCTATATTTCTGTGTTACTTAAAAATAAATAAATAAATAGGAAAAGAATGTTGCTGTGCGCTCCCCCCCACACGGCGGTGAGCACCCCCCCCCTCCCATGGCAGCGAGCAGTAAGGGCAGAGCCCCAGCAGGCCTGCCTCACTTACCTTTCCTCTTGGTACAGTGGTAGATTTGGCTGTGCTCCTGGGCCAGTGGGTATGGGTTAGGCGGGGGCAGAAGGTCCTGGGAGGGGCCAGAGACACCATTCTCACACTGGTACTGGGACCCTAAGTTAGATGAGGTGGAGAGAGCTCGCGTCTCACTGCTGAAGGGGCTGTGGTTGGAGGCCACTTTGTGCCTCACGGTGCTCCTGGGAACCACAGGATACTCTTTACTGAAAGGAAGAAGACAAAAACAATACATTCACTGGTGCTCTGATGGAACTTCATCTCCTTGCTGAGCCTCATGTCAATGAGCCCACCAGAAAAGTCAACACAATTAGAAACTGGGGAGGGGGGGTGTCTTTGATGATCCAGAGGCCAGTGGCTCCTGGCATCCCATGCCGTGAATAGATGTCCAGCAGTTGCTTTTCACGTCTTGTACATCAGGCGAATAGCCTAACAACAGCCCTATTGTGGTCAGAAAAAGCAAAGAGTACCTCAGAATTCCTTTTCACTGTTATTACGTTTGAAATTATTTCTCCTGATCCACATATCTTTGAACTATCCAAGTCAAAAAAGCTGGATGCACTTCCAAGATGTTTGGATTGAATCTCTGAACTTTTTTTTTAAAGGTCATATCTTTCCCCAGGTAGACCACCCTGGACAGTCAGGTGCAACCTTAGGACATCCTAACCCAGACAGATCCCTGATTGTAACCCTTTAGGTTGGTGTCCTTGTCATACCGCCGTATCTAACTGCTCTACGGCTTGGTTTCTCCCTTCTGTAAGTTGAGGGAAATAAACAGGTGGGAAGGCAAGATGGCTTAGTGGGTAAAGGTGCTTGCTGCACAAACATAGAGACCTGAGTTCAATCCCTGGAACCAGTGTAAAGGTGAAAGGAAAGAATCGACTCCACAAAGTTGTGCCGCCCTGACGTCCACGTGGACACTATCACATTCACCATGCACAGTCACACATCCACACACCATCATCATCATCATAACAAGAGCAACAATAGAAAGAAGGAATCCTCAGGGGCTGGAGAGATGGCCCAGGAGTTACGTTTGGTTCCCAGCACCCACATCACAACCAACGATAACTCCAGCTCCCGGGGAAGCCAACACCATCTTGTGGTGTTTGTATCTGCATTCGTGTGCACATAATACCCCCCCACGCATAATTAAAAATAAAATTTAAAAATTAAAGAATTTTCAAGAGACTATAATTTTGAGGGAATGGATGAGGAGATTGGCAAGAGCCAGTCGTCATCACTATTGCTATTGTGTTAAATAGGAAAAAGAGACAGGGAAAGGGGGCAGGGGCAAAGGGAGGACAAAGAAGATGGAAGTCACAGAACCAGACGAGGTAGAACCAAATCGATCACCCACACAGCCCACTGAGCTTCCATCCTGCCAGGTTCTCAGAATCTGGTCCCTCCGAAGCTGAGGATGTAATTCAGTAGAGTGTTCACTTAGTGTGCATGATATCCAGCATTTGATCCTCAGAACCAAATAAGCCTGGTATAGTGGATTGCATGTCTAATCCAAACACTTAGGGGGGAGAGGGGGAGGACCGTGAGTCGATAACCATTTCAACACTATTAGTCTCCTTTCTAGAGTATGTGTTTCATGAATTTTAATCACAGTATCCTGAGAAATGTGTAGGTTTCCACACTCAACCAGAGACCCCTGGCACCAGACAGGCTAGGAGCATATTCTGACCCAAGGTACATACAGATCAGGAAACTCCAAATGTCAGAGTTTATCTATGTATTATTTATTTATTTATTTATTTAGTCATGACCTGGAATCAAATATCTTTTCGGGCATTTTTATGGTGATTTTTGATCCAAATGGCTTTAGTCTCACTAAGCATTCACATGCGTAAGACTGTGTGCTTGAGGTACCAACTCAGCTCCTCTCGTGCAACTAAAATAAATGTTTCCTTGTGGAAATTAAAGTGTGCAACTGGGACTGGAGGCGTAGCTCAGAGGTAGAGCACTCACCTAGTAGGCATGAGGCATGAGGCTCTCCGTTTGGTTTCCAGCACATGCGCGCGCGCACACACACACACACACACACACACACACACACACACGGGGGGGAGGGGGAGGGAGAAGGAGAGGGAGAGAGAGAAGATAGATAGATAGATAGATAGATAGATAGATGGTGATGTGGCTCAGCAGCAGTACTTGCTTGGCAAACTCAAGGCTCTGGGTTTAATTCCCAGCACCCCAATTTGTTGATTAGCTAGTTAATAACAGGCTAAGCATGTAGCTCAGTAGTATGTCCTGTGGGACATACAAGGCCCCGAGTTTTAATACCTGAATGCCAAAAAATAGATATAAGATAAAATACAAAGTGTACACTACAGAAGTCCCATATGCACTACCACCAGCAAGAACCCATGGTCCCCTTCCCACGATGTTGTGATGAGGTTATGGTTGCTGTGCCCATTGTACAGATTGGGAAACTGAATCCCAGAGTGATTAGACACTTTGCCCAAAGATCTAGAACTGGTAAGATGCAACCAGAAAGAATTCTAGCTCCCATCTATTCCGTAAACTCTCCTATCAATGTCTAAAGCAGAGGCCTGGAATCAAAACCTCTTTCTATGTACCAGGGTTATACCTTTCTCTACTCTCTGCCTCTGTTATGAGGAAACACATCACGGTGTCCAGGCAAGGGACACACAGGAGCTGCCAAGTTTCTGTGACACTTGTACCCACCACTCATGACACCCAAGAGTTGCTACACTTCCCCTGGGGGTCCTATGCCATCTCGGATTCCCGCTGGGATGTGCGCCACACAGCCACCAGTCATCCAGGAGGCTAAACGAAATGGCATTAGCTCAAGAGCACTGGCTTTGTGGCTCAAAGTGTCATGGAAAAAACAAGCAGAAAAAGCATAATAATAAAATGGTACCAAAGCCCTCAGATCTCACCAGCAATTCGGCCTGAGTGTGCCGAGCTCAAGCGCTGGGCTGTCAGCACTCCAAGAGGAGGGGAGAAATCGTTTGGGGTTTTATATGTTTAACGGTGATGGTTATTTTTTTTTAATTAAAGAAAATAAGCCTCTCAAAATATTGGCTGAGGGGATTTAAAGGGGAGAGTACCAGCACGCTCTGTGGAATTCTCCCATCCAGCTTTGCCAAACTGCAGAATTACTCACCCCAAGAAAGGCCAAACCCTGTTTTATAAACACTTCCAGAAGTGGAAAAGTGATATTATCCCCAATAACCACATGTCTCTCACAGCTTGTTTCCCTCTAAGGAGCTTCAACCATCATCCCCAGCATGTATCAAGAACATCTAGTTTAGTGCCTGGGATTCTGTGTCCTGAGGCCATCTGACAGGTATCAGGCTGTGGGCAAGGGAAGGCGTGCCTCCGCCCTGCAGTGACAGACACAGGGAAGGGAACGTCCAAAGGCCGCCACAGCAGGGAGGTCCCCACGGAGCTCCTCGTAGACCAATCAAAGGATGGATCAGTCTGGCAGCATCACCACGGTGCCTTGGATGGGAAGGTGGGTTGTTTTCACTTGCAGCTTAAAAACGTCCACGAAGAAACCGGAGCAATGCAGAATTACAGTGAAGGTTGAAAATGTTTGTGTGTGTATGTGTGTGTGTGTGTGTGTGTGTGCGCGCGCGAGTGTGTGCGCGTGCATGCCATGGAGGGCAGGTTTGCACCATAACTATCACTGCTACCATCACTATAATCATCTGCACCATCTCCGTCATCACCATCAGCAGCATCACTAAACACCATCATCACCATCACCCGCACCTTCATCATCCACCACCAGCACTACCAGCCCCACCAGCATCACCGACAGGATCTGTGTTCCAGCCACTGCCTTCAATGTCTTCCCTCTTTTGAACCCGGATCATTCCTTATTTCCTTCAAGTATTTAAGAATTACCATACAGATAAGAAAAGTCACCTTCAGAGGGGCTGAAAAGAGACAACAGTGAATGTTGTTCAAAGTCCATTCTACTCCCAAACTCTTGAGGAGAAACTTGGAGGTGGCGATGGTGAAGCTTCTCCTGCACACTGGCTGTGTGGCAAGCACCATTCTATAAAGCAGCTAACGACAATGACAGAGTTGGGGATTGGCTACAAGAGGGCGGGGTTGGGGGTCACTGGGCAAGACACACTGCTCAAGATACCCTGATGCTTTTACCAGCCACCCGTCTGTCTGTCCATCGGTCCACCATTTCCATCCCTCACCTCACCAACCAGCCTGATCCGAGGCACCAGACACAAGCCAGATCTTGAGTTCCTCGGCTCTCCCAGGGTGCTATAACCCACAAACCAGACCCTGCCTGACTCAGGCGCCCTGACATTCTGTTCCCAGCGAGTGGGGGTGTACTGAATGATGCCATTGTCCACGGATCTGGGTTGTAAAACGTTACAAGGGAATATTGAAACCGAGGGCCAAACTGCACCATCGGCTGGCTGCCACCAGCTAATGAACTTCCCCACTACGCTGCATCAGCTGAATCGGCCTTTTCACGAAAGCAGGTGGCAGGGAGCTGGTGTGGCAGGGACACTTTTGTTCAGTTTTGTTTTCTCCGGGAGACGCTTTACCCAGTTTCTGGCAGCATTTTTAAACAACCAAAGTGGGGTGCGGCTGTAAAAGCCCTGCTCTTGTGGGGTAAATCCCTTTTTCATTGGCTCCTCACTTTCCTCTGAGACCCAAACTGAAACAGGGTAAAATCACCCCCCAGGGAGTTTTCCTGGTATGTTCACCTTCTGATCCACTGGGGGAAGTTATTTTGATCTGACATACGTGAGCACCACGGGAACCAGGAGGGCACACCCTGGGTGACGCACAGCTCAGTACAGCTAACCAATCCATTTGGTTCTCATTTCTCATGAGAGAAGGGCAGGAAATCGTCTCACTGTGGAAAATAGGCACAAATGCTTTACACAAACTTCCCACTGGGGCTGTATGGTTGAGAGGGACCAAGATTGTCCGAAGGACTTCTCCCCCTCTCTAGTAATAGCCTTTGTTTTGCAGCTCTGGGGCCATGGATCTGTACATCTCTAGAAAGAATAACAGCAGCAACTGGCTCCTGGTTCTGATGCTGGCTTGGTTGAGTGGATGCCCTGTACTCAAACATTCAGCCACAGACGTGGTGATTGGCTTCCTGGATTCCTCTCTCCTCCATGCCTCTGTCTCCTTCTGTAGAATGGGGATCACAGTGGCAGCTGCCTCTAGGAGTTCTGAGGTGGTAGATGGATGGGAAGGATTATCGTGTGTGTGGACATAGAGCTCAGTAAAGGAGAAGAGAGGAGGAAGGTAGCCCAGGCTGGCCTCAAACTCAATATATAGCCAAGGATGACTCTTAACTTTTGTTTTTGTTTTGAACATGTATGGGTGTTTTGCATGACTGTATGTCTGTGTGTGTGTGTGTGTGTGTGTGTGTGTGTGTGTGAACTCTAGGGACCGGACTATGTTGGTTCTGGGAATTAAATCCAGGTCTTCCGAAAGAGCAGCAAGTGCTCTTAACTACAGCGCCATCTCTCCAGTTCCTGTTTCATATTTTAAATTTATATTTAAAAATTAAATCTTTTTATTTTATTTTTCATGTATGAAAGTTCTGTGTGTGTGTGTGTGTGTGTGACATGTGTGCAAGGAGTTCAGAAGAGGGCACCGGATCCCCTGGAACTAGAGTTACGGACAGTTGTGAACAGATATGTAGGCGCTAGGAACTAAAGCCAGGTCCTCCAGATGAGCACCTGGTGCTCTTAGCCGCTAAGTCATCCCTCCCCCAAACTTTCATCTTCTGATTCCCCTCCCTTTGCTTCCGTATGCTGGGATGGTAGACACGCTAAGCAGGTCTGGTTAATGTAGCGCTGGGCATGGAAGCCAGGGCTTTGTGGTTCCTATGAAGGTATTCAACCAACTGAAGTACACCCCAATCTCACTTTTGGGGGGTTGGGAGAAGTTAAGGGTCTCATATATAGCCAAGGTGACTTCCAACTTCTGATCCCCCTGCATCAGCCTTCTGAGCGCTAGGAGGATGGGTGTGCATCACTTCACCCTGCATAACACAGGTGGAAGCAAGGCTTTGCACCCAGCAGGCTCTGAGTGGGCTCTGAACTGCCGCCCCATCTCAAAGATCGAGGCCTCTGGGCTTGTCAGTTTTCTAGGGAGAGGTGTGCACTCACGCCCACTACCTGAAAGGGGTCCAACAGCCCAAAAGATGTCTTAGCAAATGCTGCCGAGACAGCTCCCAATTGTGGGGGACCCTGGGTCCTCACAGGATGGCTTCCTTCGTTTCTTGGCCCTTTGCTGTGGTTCTTCCGTTTACAGGAATGGAAGAAGAAGGCCCACCCTGAAGGACATCTGGGAGTCAAACGGAAGCAACTCCATGGAGAGCATGAACATAGGACGTGAACTTGGCTGAGCCTTAGTGAGCTCCAGCTATCTGTCCATCAAACAGTTTTCCCTTCTGTCGGACACACTGCACTGCACAGAACAGACTTATAGTCAATTCTCCAACAAGCTTGCCAGCAGGAAGAGATGACTCAGTGGGCAATCCACTCGATGAACAAGCCTGAGGATTGGACTTTGGATTCCGAGCATCCACGTAATGCTGAGTGGATGTGGCATCCCACCTATGACCCCAGTGTGAGGGAGGCAGAGACAGGGGATCCCAGTGGCAAACTGGGTGCCTAAACTGGCCTAGTCAATGGGCTCTGAGTTCAATCCAGGGACCCCACATAGATACATAGAGTGGCGAGTGATTGAGAAAGACACCTGACATTGACCTTGAGCCTACACACACACACACACACACACACAAACACACACAAACACATATACACACATACATGCACATATACACACACATACACAGACATACAAATGCACACATACACACACACCTATATGTGCTAATAAGAGGAATAAGCAGATTTTATGGAATGCTCTAGATTTTGACAGGGATTTAGGTTTCACGATCACGTACATTTGTCAAGAAGCAAAAGGTAAACTTATGTGTGCCTCTCGTTCTGGAAATCTAAGATAAAAGGAAGAAGCGTGAACAAAAAAATTGGATCCCAGTTGATGAACAGTGAATGATTTGGGCTGAAATGGCTTCTTTCTGTGACTTAGATTAAATTTCCTCAGTTACAGTAGGAAAGATGATAGGCTGACAGACTGGGTGGATAGATGGCTACGGGGATAGACTAAGAGATGGCCTGAAAGAATGGACAGACAGATGAACACGTGTGTGACAGAGCAGACACACAGGCAGAAAATTTGGCCTAATTCTTCTGTGTTTTCTCCATATCTTAAGTGTTTGACAACAATTCGCTGGTCAGGGCTTGTGGATAACTTTTTTTTTTTTTTTTTTGGGTTTTTCGAGACAGGGTTTCTCTGTGTAGCCCTGGCTGTCCTAGAACTCAATTCTGTAGACCAGGCTGGCCTTGAACTCAGAAATCCACCTGCCTCTGCCTCCCGAATGCTGGGATTAAAGGCGTGTGCCACCACTGCCTGGCTGTGGGTAACTTTAATGCTTAGCCAGACCTGAGCACAAAACGGAGAAAGAGGCCATCTTTTCTATAGAAAACCACACAGGGACTCCGTCTTCAGAAATCAGGGTTATGCCTCTACCTGTCTGCTCGTTACTTAAAGCCAAGAAATAAAACAGGGCTGGCCTTGGTCATTTGAAAGAACTTATCCCAAGGAAGTTTTTGTCCCATCCTAGAGCTGCAAACTGTCGGGGACATGTAGAATCTGCTTTGTAACCAGCTCCCTTGTAGGTATGATAAATACTGCTAAACAGTAGATGAGATAGATAGATAGATAGATCAGTAGTAAGCCACACACTTGGCAAGATCAAAGCATTGAGATCAACCAACAGCTCCCCCCAAATAATTGTCTAAATAAAAATATAAAAATTCCATGAATTATCCGAGCAGAGATTTTTCCAAGGAAGGCACATGAATGGTCAACAGATCCCTGAGGAAAGAGTCAAATGCAAGGAAATCTCGCCTGGGGCTGTCACCTCACACCTGCTAGGATGACTGCTATTGCAATGACACGAGATAACAGGTGTTGGCGAGGAGGTGGAGAAAGGGGAACCCTCCCTGCGGCCGGTGGGGATACGGTTTGGCACAGTCATCCTGGGAAACGTCGCAGAGTTCCTTCAAAAGCTAAAAATAGAAGCACTGTGTGGTCCAGCAGTCCCTTGCTGGGTCTGTATCCAAAAAGAACGAGATTGGTGACCGGATTCGCATGCCCACCGCTATCCTGGTCACCAGAGCCAAGAAATTGAACCAACCTAAGCCTGCAGGTGGACGAATAAAGAAAATGTGGAGGGTGTGTGTAATGGAGTACTATTCACCCTTCAAAAGGAAAAATCCTCTCATTTGAGACCCCGTGTGTGAACCTGGAGGGTATCATGCTAAGGGAAAGAAGCCAGACCCAGAAGATAGGCTGTAAGACATCACTTCCTCGCGGAGTCTAAAATGATCCTACTTCCAGCTGGAAGAGCAGAATGGTGGCTGCCATGGGATGGAGCAAAGGGCGTGGAGAGATGAGGTCAAGGAATAGAGCATTCTAGGCAAATAAGCTCTAGGAAGACACAACGCGGCATGGTATGGAGGTGGTGGGAGCTGCCTGGGGTGATAGCAATATGCAGAGGGCAAAAACTAGGTGTTCCCAGGGAGTGGATGAGTGGGGAGGGAGACGGAGGGAGGGGAGGGGCAGGAGGAAGGAAGGGGAGGAGGGAGGAAGCAGGGGGGGTACTGATGAGAAGAAAGGACAGGAAAAAGAAGGTGAGGAAAAAAAGAGAGAAGAAAACAGTCGTTAGCCCAGGCTATGTGTTGACTGCCTTGTCGGCCCGTCTCACAGTCTAGATATCAAAGATTTTTTTTTTTTTTTGGTTTTTGGTTTTTCGAGACAGGGTTTCTCTGGGTAGCCCTGGCTGTCCTGGAACTCCCTCTGTAGACCAGGCTGGCCTCGAACTCAGAAATCCACCTGCCTCTGCCTCCCGAGTGCTGGGATTAAAGCTTTAAGTTACATGCTTCTATATGTGAACATCTTACCAATTACGCCTCAGTAAAGATGGTAAAAGCGTAGATGAATGAATGAGCCGCTCACAGTGCCCTCTCCAGAAGGCAAGTGCCCAAAGGCAGAGGTAGGGGGACAGGAGGAGTGCTTCTGCAGGTAAGAAAGAGAGGAGCGCAGAGAGCAGTTATCCAGGTATTCCACCTGCTCCCCGTCATCCCAGATGGAGTTTCTCCAAACAAGCCCGGCTTTCCACTCACAACCTCGCTCTTGTTTGAGATAAACGCGCTTCCCCAGGGGCAGCTGGAATTACAAGAGGGTGGGAGAGTCTGGGCTGCTGCACAAAAAAGTCTCAGGTCACCTCTCTGGAACCGGGCATTTGGTTGGCCTCTAGCCACAGGCAGAGAAGGTAAGAGCACTAAGCCTTCGAAACGAAAGCCAGACATGTGTGGTCAGAGTGTGATTTACAAGCAGAAGGAACAGAGGCAGGTACTCTCCTACAGAAGAAATGGCCCCACGAATCCCTTAATGTTGTTGGATTCCTCTTATGTAGATACAGGGAGTATGTCTGGTCTTTCTTGGTTTCATTTGACTGTGTGTGTGTGTGTGTGTGTGTGTGTGTGTGTGTGTGTGTGTGTTTGAGACAGGGTTTCTCTATGTAGCTTTGGCTGTCCTGGAACTTACTATGGAGACCAGGCTGGCCTCGAACTCAGAGGTTTGCCTGCCTCTACCTCCCAAGTGCTGGGATTAAAGGTGTGCGCCACCACTTGCATTGGACTTTACAAAGGAGTAGGGACACCGTTGAAAGGGTGACACATGGCCAAGCAGAGATGGAAGGCAATGGTCACGTCTAATGTGACCAGGTCGAGTGCTTCCAAGACTGTCACTGGCGTGGGGATGGGGGACGGTTCTGTCCTGGCAACCGAGTCCTAAGCTCTAAACTTCCCTACTCTGTCTGGCTGAGGACAGCTCAAAATCTACAAATGTCTACCTTGGGGACCGAGGACCATTTCCTATTAAAAGAGCAAAGTTACATCACTCCCCCCATCTGCTCTCTGCAGCCATGACAGCCCCCAGAGTGTGTTGACCTACACAATCGGCTAACTCCTACTAAGACTCCATCAACACAAGCTGGGTCTCTTGAACTCCCAAATCCAAAACGCTCCGCAGCCTGAAGCCTTCTGAGAGCTGACAAGATGATACCCCGAGTGGAAAGTCACACACTTGTTGCAGTCAAATGTACGAGGTATGAGGCCGGCAAGAGGGCTCTGCAGGTAAAGGTGCTTGTCGAAGCCTGGAGACATGAGTTCCATTCCTGGAACCCACATCAAGGCAAAAGGAAAAACACTGGCTTCATGAAATTGTCCTTGGACTGTCACACACAAACAAGTTTTGGAACACACACACACACACACACACACACACACAAATTATTATTATTATAAT
>JADRCH010013366.1:0-43461 GCA_019843965.1 Rhynchomys soricoides
TAATAATAATAATAATAATAATAATAATAATAATAATAATAATAATACAAACCACAACATTTTGATTTTTAGGGAAAGGACTGAAGGAGCTGAAACAACCCCATAGGAAGAACAATGTCAACTAACCCAACCACCCAGAGCTCCCAGGGACTAAACTACCAAACAAAGAGTATACATGGAGGGATTCATGGCTCCAGCTACATATGTAGCAGAGGATGGACTTATCAGGTATCACTGGGGGGAGGGGGGCCCTTGGTCCTGTGGAGGCTTGATGTCCCAGCATAGGGGAATGCTAGGGCAGTGAGGTGGGAGTGGGGGAGTGGGTGGAGGAGCACCCTCTTAGAGGCAAAGGGAAGGGGGATAGATGGGAGGCTACTGGAGGGGAAACCAGGAAGGGAGATATCATTTGAAATAAAAACGAATAAAATGATTTAAAAAAACAAACAAGCTAACACAATAAGTATATGTATACACTGTAGTGCATCTTGGTCATGTCTACCTCTCATGG
Source organism: Rhynchomys soricoides (assembly GCA_019843965.1). Lineage (NCBI taxonomy): Eukaryota > Metazoa > Chordata > Mammalia > Rodentia > Muridae > Rhynchomys > Rhynchomys soricoides. Next base: position 509 of record JADRCH010013366.1, read on the forward strand.
CTCCCTTCAACTTCCCTCACATCTCCCCATCACATCTCCCTCCAAACTTCATGCCTGCCTTTTATCATTATTTGTTCATTCTTTTGTATATTTATTTTAACCCACTGAGTCCAGTTTGTGCCATCCATATACACATGGATGTAGGGCCATCCACTGAGTTACAGAAACGCACTAGTGACCACACACCTAAGGAAAAGTGACTTCTCCTCCCCAAGCAGCTATCAATTACCAATGTCCCATCTGGGGGTCTCAGAGACCCTCCCCAGTCAGCTAAAACAATTTTGTCTGAAAAAAGAAAGCTGCAATAAAACTTAATCATTTGTATGCTAATGAAAATGTTGTTTAAATGTAATCAGTCTTCTTCATCTTCTGGAAACTTTGTATTGCTTTTTGGTTGAATTTTGTCAAATATTTCTGCTCTATTTACTGAATCCTATCACTATCTGTTCTTAAAATTTTTTAAATGATTTATTTATTTTCATGTATACAGGTATTTTGTCTGCAGGAATGTCTGTGCACCATGTGTGTGCCTGGTGAACCTGGAGGCCAGAGGTGCTGGACTCTCTAGAACTGGAGTTATAGATGGTTATGCCCCAACACATGGGTGCTGGGATTCAAACTCAGATTTTCTGGAGAAGTAGCAAGTGCTATTAGCCATTCCCACCTCTCTCATTCAGGTTTTGGTGTCATTGACAGTGTGACAGGTTGAGAATCACCTAGGAGACACAGGTATGTCTGTGAGGCTGTTTCCAGAGAGGTTTACTGAGAAGAGTATACATACCCTGAAGGTGAACAGCACCACTCTGTGGTCTGCTGTCTTAGTTAGGTTTACTACCACTGTGATGAAATGCCATGACCAAAGCAATATGGGGAGAAAAGGGTTAATTTGACATACACTTTCATATTGTACATCATCAAAGGGAGTCAGGTTAGGAACTCAAGCAGGGCAGAAACCTGGAACCAGGAGCTGATGCAGAGGCCAAGGAGAAACACTGCTTACTGGTTTGCTCCCATGGCTTCCCTCAGCCTGCTTCCTTATAGAACCCAGAACCATTGGCCCAGGGATAACACCACACATCATGGGCTGGACCCTCCCCCGTCAATCTCTAACTAAGAAACTGTCTTACAGCTGGATCTTCCAGAAGCATCTTCTCAACTGAGGTAGCCTTCTTTCAGATGACTCTAGCTTGTGTCCCGCTGACATAAAGGGAGCAAAATAGTTAGGATCCCAGGCTAAATGAAAAAGAAAGAAGATAGTCAATTGAGTGCCAGCATTCATTGTCCTCTGCTTCCTGACTGTGGTTGCAATGTGACCAGCTGCCTCACACTCTGGTTGTCATGCTGGGCTGTGGCCTCTTAAACTGTGAGCCACTTAAAAATTACACCCAGCTCTCTTAAGTTGTTTATCAAGCATTTGTCAAGGTAGCAGGAAAAGTCACGTGTAATGACTAACATATGTTAAGTCCACACAACACTCTGGAGAGAGTGGCTTCAGGGCAGCATCTGCTATTTCCACTTCAGGGTCAGCTTCTTTAGCTGATCTTCTGTTCGGTGAGCTTATGTTAAGGCTCAAAAAAGAGATTTTCTTCTAACTTTTTTCTCTTCAAAAGCACTGATATTGCTTGCAAGGTGATGCAGGCCACATTTAATGATCTGGGACATCTCTCTCCATAATCAGTGACTTTGCCAGCATGTCACTTGGCATAGTTTTTATTTTTCTTTTGTATCTCGTCTACCTGAGATTCCCTGGGCTTTATGAGCTATCCATTAATGTTTGTGTCAACTGTAAAATGTTTCTGACATCTGCATCTGCTCTGTTCTCTTTTGCTTCTGGAACAACAACAACAAGTCTGTCACTCATTCTACCCTGGCTCGGTATTTACTAGAGTCTGTATTTTTCATATTTTCTCAATATATTGTCTATTTTACTATAACCAGTCTTCCACTTCATTAATTTCCTTTTAAGCTACTTTAAAATTGCTGATAAAATATTTCTTGAGTCATTTTAAATATTTTCACAGTTCTCAATTTTTTATTTTGTTTTTTAAAAATGAATTCCCGTGTTTCTTTGCAGATACTATCTTGATATTTTAATTTATTGATTACAAAACTGGAGTATTTCAGAATTATTCTGACCAACCAGTAACTGGATTTCTTCTTAGTCTGCTTCCATTTCTCCTCCTAACACACACCTGATATCTGTTCATTGTTCCTGGATGTTCAGCATCAAACATAGACCATGCATGTGCCTCCTCCTCCACAGTCATTCCATACAAGCACCGCTAATCAATATAACAGACAATGCAAGAAGCAGAGCTCTGAGGTGGGGATGATTCAAAGATGCCTTGAGGCTTTATGAGTCCCTTCCCAGTTTGCCCCTCTCCACCACACCCAACACTGTAGTCTCAACAAAAATCCTAAAATGTTCGCCAAGCCCCACCCCTTATTTCTGACTAGCTAAATGACATCTTTCCTTTCTAATACATTTCTCCCTAGAAATGTTCTCTAGAATTTTAGCCACCTGAGTCCTAGCAGGTTAGTTTTATAATGATCAAATACATTGATTTTATATTTCCCCTACCTTTTTGTTATTAGAAGAAAAAAAAAAAGGAAGCCACCATGAGCGGGGAAAAAAAAAGGTTTTGATATTAAGGAGACAATTGGTATGATGAACACCTGCTGTAGAACCAACACTGTCATCCAAATATCAAATCCACCAGCCATAAATCTCCTTCATAAATCCTTGCCATGGAAACTCCCTCCTCCAGCCAGCTATCGTAACCTGTTGCCTCTCAAACAACTGTGCATTTTGGTACTACCTAAGTGTAACCACCTAGTTTCTCTTAAGAAACTAGATCCCTTTATTTAGCAGGATGCTTGATCCCACCTGCACCATTGACTATATCAAAAATTCATCCGTGTACCTGTACTGTCAAAAATCCTGCTATAGATGAGGAGGAGCTCTCAAGGCTCAACTGCTGATAGCCGCTGAGAGAGGAAGACACATTCTTTGAGGATGTGGCTACTGGTTGGCTGACTGTGTTTTAGACCACAGCCCCACACTCGTGTATGTATGAACTTAGCTGAGGGAAAGGGAAGAGGAGGAGGAGGAGGGAGGAGGAGGAAGGAAGAGGAGGAAGATGGAAGATGAAGAAGAGGAAAAGGGAGAAGAAGGGAAAGGAGGAGGGGAGGGGAAGAGGAAAAGGAGGAAGAGAAAGGGGAAGGAAGTGAAGGAGAAAGAGATGAAGCTGGGAGATTGAGAAGGGGGTTGGGGGGATAGGTGTAGTATTTATGATGCATATATGGTTGTATTTGTATACATTTATAAATGTATGCACCATATCCATGTATACATTATTCAAAGAATAAATGCTTTAAATGTACTGTATGAGATCCCACTTATGCCGATGTTCTGTGATTTATTGACTCACTGAAACATTTGAAGTGTTTCACTATCTGGGCAAATTTGCATAAAGCTGTCAAAGACACACATGTTCTCCATGTGACCACACACTTTGATTCTCATGTGAGAATGCCTGCCAGCAGGGTTTCCGAGGACACACTGTAAGAACACATTGACCTGTGTAAGAAAGTCTCAAGTTGTTATCTTCAGGGTGCCACTGCCAACCTATGGTGAGACTTTCAGGACATCTACACCTTCAAAACATCTGCACCGTCTGTCTTGGAATATGGACCACTCCAAGGCTGTGCAATGGGGTCTGGTCAAAGATGATTCCAAATGATGGGGCAAGTGATCAACAACCTTTGATGCTTTGGCCTAAGTTGGCACCCATACAGGATAGCTCACAACCACCTGTAACTTCAGTTTTGCAGGATCTGACATACTCTTCTGACCTTTTCTGGCATTTATGTGGCACACAGGCACACACACACACACACACACACACACACATATGCGCTCATACCACCACCAACAACAACAACAACAACAAACAAACAAATTAATTAATGTACTTAAAATAAAAACATCTTTTTTTTCTCTCTCCCTCTTTCACTCTGCCTCTCCAACTTTCTCTGTCTCTGCCTCTCTCTCTCTCTCTCTCTCTCTCTCTCTCTCTCTCTGTGTGTGTGTGTGTGTGTGCAAGAAGCATAAAACAGTGCCTGCCACCATCTATTCTCATGCTAATCTAAGTTAGAAATGAGATGCAGCTACACAACTATTGGTTGTATGGCTATTTTTAACACTGATAATAGCAATACCAGGCAAGGATGTGAACCATCCAGAACCCTTGAGCATGGCTGGTGGTGATGTGTCATGACACAGCCACTTTGGGGAAGAGTCTAATGATTTATTGTCACATTTCAGACACAATTAACAAACAATACAACTGTCCCACTCCTAGGTGCTTATCTCTGTGCATAGCGGAACCATATGGCCCCACAAACACCTGCACATGAGTGCTTACAACAGCTTCCTTGACACCCTCAGACACACTGCAAGCAACCTGAACACTAATCACATGCTGGGAAGGTAAACAAGTCTCAACAGATTAGTCATTTCAAGCAGGATCTCAGTTGTGCTATGCAAGCAAGAGAAGCCAGATTTACAGAACTCTGCCCTGTGTGATCTTGCTCAGGATGTAACCTGGAAAAGATGAGACTAAAGGGATGGACACAGATTTATGGGTGGCTTTCAGCCAAGGGGAAGGGAGTGCAATGGACTGACTACAAAAGAGATTAGGTAAGTGTTGGAGGCCCACAGAATGGTCCCTGTCTTGGTGAAGGAAGACGTTACATAGCTATGGGCTTTCATCTAAACTCATACAGCCAGACAGGAGCAAGTTCTAACAGAGCTGACTCCATCAAGATGATTGCAAGCAATTGGTCGACAAAACACAGGATTCAGTAGTGGAAAGGGTTTTCTGTGGACCAGATACTGAACCTGGCAGCAGGACTCAGCTCCAGGACTGCTTGAGGGACAGAGCATACTCAAAACTGTCTTTAACCCAAACACTTGAGCAAGAGAAATGTTGGATTCCCTCTTTCTCCTCTCTGTTTATGCTGTTCCTATTTTTATTTTGCTATTTTCTCCTAGTTTTACTTTGAATTGTACTTTAACATGATTTTTTGCCCCTGCCTGCCTGTTCTACTGTCCCTTTTCCTCCCCTCTTGAAATAGTTTTGCTCATAGTCACTCAAAGCTGTTTGGTTCTTCTGTCACTTTCTACCTGTCTATACCTGGTCTATGACTGTTGCTAGGGCCAATTGACTCTGCTGCCACCTCTGTGTCTGGTTTCTTTTAGTCTTGTTTCTCAGCCCGTCTTTTGCTGTCTGTCATTCAAAGGAACTAGGAATAAAATCAGCGAGATTAGTATAACAGATGGGTACATACTCTGAAAAGTAGCCCTCTCATGGAAATCAAACTCTAGGGTAGCCTCAGCTTGTCCTGCTTGAACCACGGCAGACACTTCAGTTCAACAAGACGTAAAGCAAAGGACCAGCTCAACACAGTCATAGTTAGGTCACATTCTGCCTTTGGACACTGATCCAAGGCAGCACAGAACACATAACTATTGTCATGATCATTGCTCTGTGAGGGACCTCAGCATAGGCCAACACCATACACACGCAGTCAGCACATTTTTAAAAGTAAAACCAGATAACCACAGAGAGATAGCCCACACTCCAGCTTCTATGATACATCTGTTCAAGCCACCATCACAGTGAACCCACTCAGGAGAGATCTACAGAGGATATGGGTTACCCAGGTTCTGACACATACACAGTGTTGAAACCCATCAGCCACAGCCAAATGAAATCAGCTAAGTCCATTGGGAAATAAATCCTACAGTGTGCAGTGACTAATATCCCAGGAACATCATCTAAGGAAATCTTTTTTGACTATGAAAGCCCTTACATGCATGTAAAAGTGGAATCTACCCATCAGGTGCACAAACTCATAACAAAATTATGAGACCAAAACAAGAAAACATAATAACTCTACTCCTCCAAGATTTCAGAACATTAAGTGATGAAATCCAGAGACACTGGCTTGGATAGAATGTTTGGCAAGGAACTAAACGAATGATGTAGCTGAAACTCTGGGCGATGAACTCAATGAATAGTGTGAATGGAACTGTGGGCAAAGAACTCAATGAATGGTGTGGATTGAACTCTGGGAAAGGAACTCAATGAATCCTTTGGATGAAATTCCGGGCAAGAAACTCAGTGAATGGTGTGGATGGAATTCTGGTCAAGGAGCTCAATGAGTGGTGTGGATGGAACTCTGGACAAGGAGAAAGAACTCTGGGCAAGGAACTCAGTGAATGGTGTGGATGGAACTGGGCAACGAACTCAATGAATAGTGTGGAAAGAAATCTGGACAAGAAACTCAATGAAGGGTTTGGATGGAATTATGGGCAAGAATTTAATGAATGGCGTGGATGGAATTCAATGAATGGTGTGGATAGAAATAGGGGTAAAGAACTCAGTGCATGGTGTGAATGGAACTCTGGGCAAGTAACTTAGAAAATGGTGTGGATGGAACTCTGACCAACGAAGTCAATGAATGGTGTGGATGGAACTTTGTGCACGAAACTCAATGAATCTTGCAGATGGAACTCTGGCAATGTAATTCAGTGAATGTTGTGGATGGAACTCTGGACAAGGAATTCAATGAATGGTGTGGATGAAACTCTGGTCAAGGAAGTCAATCAATGATATGGATGGAACTCTGTGCAAGGAGCTCATTGAATGGTTTGGATGGAATTCTGGACAAGGAACTCAATGAATGGTGTGGGTAGAACTCTGGGACCAAAGTTCAGTGATTTTGTGTGGATTGAATTCTAGTCAAGGAACTCAATGAATACTCTGGATGAAACTCTAGGCATGGAAATCAGTGAATGGTGTGGATGGAACTCTGGGCAATGAATTCAATGAATGTTGTGGACGGAACTCTGGGCAAAGAACTCAATGAATGTTGTGGACTGAAATCAAGGCAAGAAACTAAATGAATGGTGTGGATGAAACTCTGGACAAGGAGATGGTACTCTGGGCAAGGAACTCAGTGAATGGTGTGGATGGAACTCTAGGCAAGAAACTCAGTGAATGGTGTGGCTGGCACACTGGGCAAGGAACTGAATGAATGGTGTGGATGGAACTCTGGACAGTGAGATGGAATTCTGGACAAGGAACTCAATGAATGTTCTGGATGGAACTTGGGGAAGGAAACTCAGTGATTTGTGTGGATTGAATTCTGGTCAACAAACTCAATTGAAGGCTATGGATGGAATGTGGGCATGGAACTCAGTAAATGCTGTGGATGGAAATATGGGCAACAAACTCAATGAACTTTGTGAATCTAAATTTGAGGAACAAACTCAATGAATGGTGTGGATGGAACTCAGGGAAAGAAAATCAATGAATTTTATGGATGGAATTATGGGCAAGGAATTCAATGAATGATATGCATGGAATTCTGGACAAAGAGATGGAATTCTGGGCAAGGACCTTAATGAATGGTGTGGATGGAATTCTGGGTAAGGAACTCAGTGAATGGTATGGATGGAATTCTTTTCAAGGAACTCAATGAAATTTCTGGATGGAACCCTGGGCAAGGAAATCAATGAATGTTGTGGATGAATTCAAGGCAAGGAACTCAGTGAATGTTGTGGACGGAACTCTGGGGAACAACCTCAATGAACTGTATGAATAGAAATCTGAGCAACAAACACAATGAATAGTGTGGATGAAAACCTGGGCAAGGAACTCAATAAATGGTGTGGATAGAATTCTGGCCAAGGAACTCAAGAAATATTGTGGATGAAACTCATAGCAAGGAAATCAGTGAATGTTTTGGATGCAACTCTAGCCAAGGAACTCAGTGAATAGTGTGTATGGAACTCTGGTCAAGGAATTCAATGAATTGTTTGGATGGAATTCTGGACAAGGAGATGGAACTCTGGGCAAGGTGCTCAAAAAATAAAGGGTGTGGATGGAACTCCAGGCAAGGAACTCAGTGAATGATATGGATGGGACACTGGACAAGGAACTGAATGAATGGTATAGATGGAACTCTAGAAAGAATATAGAACTCTGGGAAAGGAACTCAGTAAATAATGTAGATGGTACTCTGGGCAATGAACTCAATGAATGGTGTGGATGAAACTCTGCACAAGGAGATGGAACTCTGGGCAAGGAATTCAATGAATGGTGTGAATTGAAATCTAGGCAAGGAATTAAATGAATGTAGTAGATGGAACTCTGGACAAGAAGATGAAACTCTGGGCAAGAAACTCAATGAATCTTGCAAATGCAACTCTAAAAAAGTAATTCAGTGAATGCTGTGGATGGAATTCTGGGCAAGGAACTCATTGAATGGTGTGGATAGACCGTGGTCAAGGAAGCCAAAGAATGGTGTAGATAGAACTATGGGCAAGGAACTCAGTGAATGGTTTGGATAGAATTCTGGAAAAGCAACTCAATGAATGGTTTGGATGGAACTCTGAAGAAGAAAATCAGTGATTTTTGTTGATTGAATTCTGGTCAAGGAACTCTATGAGTGCTATGGATGGAACTCTAGGCATGGAACTCAATGAATGGTGTGGATGGAAATCTGGGCCAGGAAATCAGTGAACGGTGTGGATTGAACTCTGGTCAAGGAAATCAATGAATGGTGTGGATGGAACTCTGGACAAGGAGATGGAACTAAGGGCAACAAGCTCAATAAATGGTGTGGATGGAACTCTGGGCAAGGAACTCAAAGAACAGTGTGGATGGAACTATGGGATAGGAATTCAATGGAAGGTGTGGACAGAACTCTGGACAAGCAGAAAGAAATATGGGCAAGGAACTCAATGAATAACGTGGATGGAACTCTGGGCAAATAATTCAGTGTATGGTGTGGATGTAACTCTGAGCAAAGCACTTAGTGAATAGTGGGGATGGAACTCTGGGCAAGGAACTCAATGAATGTTGTGGATGGAACACTGGTCAAGGAATTCAATGAAAGATGTGGATGAAATTCTTGACAAGGATATGGAACTCTATGCAAGAAACTCAATAAATAATATAGATGGAACTCTGGGCAAGGAATTCAGTGTATGGTCCAGATGGGACTCTGGGCAATGAACTCAAATGAATGGTGTAGATGGGCCTCTGAGCAAAGAACTCAAGGAATGGAGTATATTGAACTCTAGCCACGGAACTCAATGAATGGTGTGGATGGAACTCTGCACAAGGATATGGAACTCTGGGCAAGGAATTCAATGAATGGTGTCTAAGGAACTGTGGGCAAAAAACTCAGTGTATTTTGTGGATGGAACTCTGGGCAATGAACTCAATGAATGGTGTGAATTGAAATCTGAGTAAGGAACTAAATGAATGAAGTAGATGGGATCCTGGACAAGGAGATGAAATTCTGGGCAAGAAACTCAATGAAACTTTTGAATTCAACTCTGGGAAAGTAATTCAGTGAATGTTGTAGATGGAATTCTAGGCAAGGAATTCATTTAATAGTGTGGATGGACCTCTAAAAAAGAAAATCAGTAATTTTTGTTGATTGAATTCTGGTCAAGTAACTCAATGAATGCTATGGATGGAACTCTAGGCATGGAACTCAGTGAATGTTGTTGATGGGACTCTGGCCAACAAATGGTGAGAAAGGAACTCTAGACAAGGAACTCAATGAATGGTATGGATGGAAGGCTGGGCCAGGAAGTGAATGAATGGTGTGAATGGAACTCTGTGAAATGAACTCAATAAATGGTATGGATGGAACTGTGGGCAAGAAACTCAATGAATGGTATTTATGGAATGCTGGGATAGTAACTGAATGAAAGATGTGGATGAAACTCAGGAAAAAGAGATGGAATTCTGGACAAGGAACTCAATAAATGGTGTGGATAAAACTTGCAAAGGAAACTCAGTGTATTGTATGGATTGAATTCTGGTCAACAAACTCAATGAATGCTATGGATGGATCTGTGGGCATGGAAATCAGTGAATGGTGTGGATAGAACTCTGGGGAACAAACTCAAAGAACGATGTGAATAAAAAACTGAGTAAAAGCCTCAATCAATGGTGTGGATGGAATCCTGGGCAAGAAACTCAATGAATGGTATGGATGGAATTCTTAGCAAGGAACTCAGAGAATGGTGTGGATCGAACTCTGGTCAAGAAACTTAATGAATGGTGTGGATGGGACTCTGGTCAAGGAATTCAATGAATGGTGTGGATGGAATTCTGGGACATGAACTCAGTGAATGGTGTGGATGGAATTCATTTCCAGGAACTCAATGAATTGTGTGGATGGAACTCTGTGGAAGGAACTCAATGAATGGTGTGGATGGAACTATGGGCAACATACTCAGTGAATGGTGTGGATGGAACTCTAGGCAAGGAACACAGTGAATGGTGTGGATGGAACTCAGGATAAGGAGATAGAACTCTGAATGGTTTTGTTCATTTGTTTTGATTGTGTTTTCTTGTAATTCTGCCTGTTTGATTGTGTTTTCCTGTAATTCTTCAAAGGATTTTTGTGTGTCCTCTTAAGGGCTTCCAGTTGTTTACCTGTGTCTCTTCTATTTCTTTAAGGGAGTTATTTATTTCCTTCTTAAAATCTTCTATCATCCTCTTGATAAGTGATTTTAAGTCTGAGTCTTCCTTTTCTGGTGTGTTGGGGTATCCAGGGCTGGCTGTGGTGGGAGGGCTGGGTTCTGATGAAGCCAAGTAGTCTTGGATTCTGTTCCTTGTGTTCTTGCCCTTGCCTTTCACCGTCTGGTTATCTCTGGTGTTAGCTGGTCTTTCTCTCTCTGACTGTGGCTTGTCTTTCCTTCAAGCCCAGATGTCAATATTCCTGGGAGACCAGTTCTCTCTCCCGGCTGTTCTTCAGACCTTGCATCTTGAGTCCTCCTGTTGCTGGCTTTTCCACACAAGTGGGCAGCTCACTTTCTCCCTGTGCTGTTTGTCTTTGGAGGCCGAGGTCTCCTGCCACAGGTGGAAACCTGTGGGCTTTTCCTCAGTCCTTGTGTCTGGAGTCCTCCTTCTTGAGATAGAACTCTGGACAAGGAACTCAATGAATAATGTGGATGGATCTCTGGGCAAGGAATTAAGTGTATGGTGGGGATGTAACTCTGGCCAACAAACTCAATGAGTGGTGTGGAAGGAACTCACAGCATGGAACTCAGTGAATGGTATGGATGGAACTGTTGGCAAGCAACTCAGTGAATGGTGTGAATGGAACTCTGGACAACAACATCAATGAATGGTATGGATGGAACTCTAGGCAAGGAAATCAATGAATGGTGTGGATGGAACACTGGGAAAGGAACTGAATGAATGGTGTGGATGGAACTTGGGAAGGAAACTCAGTGTATTGTGTGGATTGAATTCTGGTCAACAAACTCAATGAATACTATGGATGGAACTGTGGGCATGGAACTCAGTGAATGGTGCAGATGGAACTCTGGGGGAAAAAAACTCAATGAATGGTGTGAATGGAAATCTGAGCAACAAACTCAATGAATGATGTGGATGGAACCCTGGCCAAGGAACAGAATGAATGGTATGGATGGAACTCTGAGCAAGAAACTCACTGAATGTTGTGAATGGAAATCACAACATGGAACTCAGTCAATGGTGTGGATGAAACTCTAGTCAAGGAACTTAATGAATGGTGTGGTTGGGACTCTGGTGAAAAAATTCAGTGAATGATGTGAATGGAATTCTGGACAAGGAGATCGAACTCTGGGCAATGAACTCAATGAATGGTGTGGATGGAACATGGGAAAGGAACTCAGTGAATGGTATGGATGGAACTCTGGTCAAGGAACAGATTGAATGGTGTGGATGGAATTCTTTTCAAGGAACTCAATGAATGGTGTGGATGGAACTCTAGGCAAGGAACACAGTGAATGGTGTGGATGGAATGCTGGGCAAGGAACAGAATGAATGCTGTGGATAGAACTCAGGACAAGGAAATGGAACTCTGGGCATGGAACTCAATGAATCTTGTAGATGGAACTGTGGGGAAGGAACTCAGTGAATGGTGTTGCTGGAACTCTGGACAAGGAACTCAATGAATAATGTGGATGGATCTCTGGGCAAGGAATTAAGTGTACGGTGTCGATGTAACTCTGGCCAACAAACTCAATGAATGGTGTGGAAGGAACTACTGGCAAGGAGTTCAGTGAATGGTATAGATGGAACTCTAGGCAAGGAACTAAATCAATGATGTGGATGCCCCTCTAGGTAACAACTAGGCACCTCTAGGCAGGAACTTAATGAATAGTGTGGATGGAACTCTGGACAAGGAACTAAATCAGTGATGTGGATGCACCTCTAGGCAACAAACTCAATGAATGGTTTGGATGGAACTCTGAAAAAGGAACTCAATGAATGGAGTGGATGGAACTCTGGGAAATGAACTCAGTGAAAGGTGTGAATGGAACTCTCGGCAACAAAATGAATGGTGTGGATGAAACTCTGGGAATGAACTGAATGCTTGGAGTGGATGGAACTGTGGGCAAGGAATTCAATGAATGGTGTAGATGAAATTCTAGACAAGGAACTCAATGAACGGTATAGATGGATCTCTGGGCAAGGAACTCAGTGAATGGTATGGATGGAATTCTGGAAAAGGAAATCAATGAATGGTATGAATGGAGCTCTGAGAGAGAAACTCAGCGATTTGTGTGGATTGAATTCTGGTCAACAAACTCAATGAATGCTATGGACTGAACTCTGGACATGGAACTCAGTTAATGGTGTGGATGAACTCTGGGCAAGGAAATCAATTGATGGTGTGGATGGATCTCTGGTCAAGGAATTCAATGTATGGTGTGGATCTAACTCAGGGAAAGGAACTCAGTGAATTTTGTAGATGGAACTATGGGCAAAGGATTCAATGAATGATGAGGATGGAATTCTGGACAAGGAGATGGAACTCTGGACAAGTAACTCAATGAATGTTGTGGTTGGAACCCTGGGCAAGGAACTGAATGAATGGTATGGATGGAACTCTGGGCAAGGAGATGCAACTCTGGGCAAGGAACTCAATGAATGGTGTGGATGGAACTCTCTGCAAGGAACTCATTGAATGGTGTGGATGTTATTCTGGGAAACTCAGTGATTTATGTGGATTGAATTCTGGTTAAAAAACTCAATGAATGCTATGGATGGAACTCTGGACAAGTAAGTCAGTGAATGGTGTGGATTGAACTCTGGGCAAGGAGATCGATCTCTGTGCAAGGAACTCAATGAATGGTGTGGATGGAACTCTTGGCAAGGAACTCAATGAGGTGTGAATGGATCCCTGGGAAGGAACTTAATGAATGTGGTGGATGGAATTCTGGCCAATGAACTCATTGAATGATATGGTTAGAACTATGGACAAGGAAATGTAACTTTAGGCAAGGAACTCAATGAATGTTATGGATGGAACTCCAGGCAAGGACCTCACTGAATTTTGTGAATGGTACTCTGAGTGAGGAACTCATTGAATTGTGTATAGAACTCTAGTCAAAGATCTCCATGAATGGTGTGGATGGAACTCTTGGCAAGGAATTCAGTGAATGGAGTTGATGGAGTTCTGGTCAAGGAACTCAATGAATGATGTTGATGGAAGTCTGGAGAAGGAACTCAGTGAATTGTGTGGCTAAAACTCTGGACAAGTAATTCAATGAATGGTGTGAATGCAACTCTGGACAAGGAACCCAATAAATAGTGTGTGTGGAACTCTGGGCAAGGAACTCAATGAATGGTGTAGATGCAACCCTGCCAAGCAGATGGAACTCTGGGCAAGGATTTCAATGGCCATGACCCCAGTGAGCATGTGAACTTACAAGTGAAGACAGGAAGATGCTTTCAGACAGGACTGTGTGATTCAGAAGAGGCAGAGCTTCTTCAAAGGAGTTAATAATAGCTTCAGTCAAACCTCAGTGCTAGGTTATACCAAGCTGAAGAATGAATCCCAGGGCTCAGACACAGGCTTCCTACTGTGATGTAGAAAAATAAAGAATATGCCAAGCACAGAAGATCTATCAGACACTAGTAAAGAACCAAATCTCACTAATCAGAATAGATGAAATAATTGACTCACAGTCAAAAGGCACAGAAATAGTGCATACCAAAATAACCAAAGAAACCCCCAAACCATTAGAAAGCTGTCAATCTGCAGCTCTAGGATGCAGCCATTATCCAAAGAGCACCCATAAATTCATAGAAGGAGGCAATCAGCTTCTTGTGCTTTTCTCCATAAACCACTCTTTGTAACACCTCTTAAAAACACCTGCAAGTGGGCCACATAAGATATGTGGTCAAAAAATAAACCAAACAAGTCTCTTGAAATCCCAGATGTATATTAAACTGTATATGATCAACATTCACACAGCTTGCATCAATATAACAGCACCTGAAAAAAATAAAAACATTTTAAGTTGTTTGATGCTATTGTACTGTGCTGGGGATCAAACCCAGGGCTCTGAGCACACTGCCACACTCTTCACAAGTGGCATCCCCCTCTAACTATGTGTTTCAAGGCTCGAAAGAAAGTAACCACTAACTTAGCTCACAGTGTCCAACCAGGTTATCCTTTAGAATGCAGGAGAATAAAGACCTCTCATGAAAAGCAGTAACCAAGGATCTGTGAACTAACCCAGCATGACAGAGGAGACTTAAATTCTACACATCAAAGAGGAAGCAAGGGGACAATAATTACAAGAAGATGGGAAGAGGAATCTCACTGGAGACAAGAGCCAAATATCATCAAACCTATCAAGGTCCCACCTCTTTGATGCATGAGAGCTCTGTTTGATATATATATATCCTACTTCCAAAATATGGCTAGTTATTTCTCTTTAATACTTGTGTATTCATTTGTAATCCCCCCCCGTGTGTGTATGTGTGTGTTCCCATATCCCAGTTAGATAGCCTACTTTGCACAGGAAGTTATAAATGGGTCAAATGAGGAGTTATTTATACTAACAATATGTGTAACCCTTAGTACTGTGACCAAGGACTTTGACAGCAGGGAAATCAGATAATAATCTCCTCCATGTTTCCTGCAAGCTGACTGGTCTTAGGGCATGCCCAGCTCCTAGTCCTAGACTGCCAAGCCTGTCTACCATAATCAACCCATCTCTCTCCCCTGGCCTGCGTCTGCTGCTGGGCCATGTCATGTCAACCTTCTTCCTGTCTTCTGATTTGTTAATCTAGGCTTTGAGAGTGTCCCTGGTACACATATCCAGAACGTCATTCACTAAGCTTTAGGACAATACATCTGGAAATATATCCAACTAAAAACATATTCACAGACAACTATGGTTGAGTATTGATAACCAAGTATGGTGGTGCTCACCGGTAATCCAAGCGTTGGGGTAAAAAGATTAGGAGTTCAAGGTCATCCTTTGTAGCTTCATAGCAAGTTCAAGCTACATGAGATCCTGTCTCCAATATATATATATATGCAATCTTCTCAGGTGACTTTGCATTTTCAAAAACATTTGTTCTAATGCAATGCTCTTAGCAGTGGAAGGTATGTGTTGAATTCTTGGCCTCTGCTTCTGTTGTTGATATTAGTTCTTGTATGTTATTGGTTCTGTGACATTACCATACTCCCGAGAACATTTGTCAACTCAACTAGTCTTTCATCTCCATATCATGGGTCTTTGCTGTGCCTTTACTATTCACCAATCCTACCAATTGGGACACTGTATTCTGTGTTTTCTATGTGTTTTAACTTAAGTCACAATAGATTCCTCAGGAAAACTGGCCAAAACAATGACCCTACCTGTTGGAACTAACCTGGCATGGTGGAAAGAAGCCCCACATGTCTGTCCTGGGTGCTGTGGCTCTGGGTGGAACAGGGTACACTCAGGAAGTGGCCTCACATCTTCTCACACAGTCCAACAGGCTGGTGGGAGCTGTGGGAAGCCTTTGTGGGTCCTGCCCATGGGTGGGGGAGGTGGTCATTCCCAGGGAACGCAGCCGTCTCTGTGGGTTCTCTAGCCCAGGGCACCACAGTCACCGCAGGGTGCCACAGACAGGCTAGCCAGAGCAGCTGGGGTTCCTGCCGGGACTGGGTCTCAGTGGCTTGGGGTGCCAGGCTAACTACTTAGGCTTGGGTGAATGGGTACCATCTGGGAGTGCTGGGAAGCCCTCGGCAAGAGATTAGACACGGATCCTTAGTCGAGGGCCAGATTCCTCACTTCCCATGGTGGGTCCAGATGAAGAGACAATCCATAATTCTAAGACGTTTATTTTCATCATGTGGAGAGTGGTGTGGATGGAATTATGCCCCAGACTCTCTGGGAGAGGTGAGGCAGATATAGTAACTGGGAAGGGGCATGGCTAAGCCTCTAGGTGTCTCATTAACATGGGGATGGCTTAGGGCTGTGTGGCTATGCCTCTACCTGAGGAGGGGTGGTACGTGACTGTGACCAGAGACAAAAGCCTCCCGGGAGCATTGGCATAATGTTTCCAGCTCCTTGCAGATTCCACTGGGTCTCCCAGAGCTTTAAGCCTGTGCTCAACCGGGTGCCAGATTGCCTGTCACAGATCACTGCTCCACACCTACCTATGTCCTTGCCCTTGGTCAATCACTTCCCACACTGACTCTGGGGTTTGCCTGGTGACTTCCAGTGACTGGTAGGTCTGCAGCAACTGTGACTCAGACTGGAATGTCCTCCATCCCTGGCTTTGCTCTCCTGATGACTTAGAAGTCCAGGGCAGTATAAAAATAAATCCAAGTCACCTATGGGGAAGCCAGTGCCCCTACCCACCATCAGGTCAGCAAGCAATACAATTCTACATCATCTCTGGAACTGCCCACTGACCACAGAGGAGCGGCAACCTGGTGAGACCAGTCATACCAACCCAGGTCAAAGAAATGACCCAGACACTCACAAATCCCAATGCCTTAGCTTTTAAGACCATTAAGCTTCAGGTTTATTATGCAACCACAGCTAACGGATATAATTGTCATAATTCTAAAGTCATCTTCAGATCATAATTTCCAGTCATGTCTTTTCCCCTGAGGACTGTTCTGGCTGCATGCCATGGCCTGAGTTTATTCAACAGTCTGTGACTGACGTGGCCGGTTCTTTCTTCCTTTTATTTTTTTCCCTCCTCACTAACAATAGTTAAGAGAGCACTCACATTCCATTTTCCTAAAACCATCTTGTTATCTTCTAGCTTTGTGACATGAGTTTGCAATAGAAGCCTGAACAATGGCTCCCTTTGCGAATAGATGGCTTATTTACCTTATGCCTTAGAAATTCAACTAAGTATGTAAAGAATTTCACCTGAGGCAGGGAAAGGAGCTGGAGTCTCCACAGGTCCACACTGTGAAGTCTCTTGAACCAGCTTTCCCTAAAATACCAGGGGTGAGGGGAGCAGGGCTGTTTGCCTTGCACCATGTCCCCCAGAATGCAAACACTAGGTCATAGTAGGTATTAAATTAGTATTCATTCGTTGTGTGGCTGAATGAGCCTAATTCATGGTACTAATTAGTATTATTAGTGACTAATGCCTTACTGGGGTCATTTATGATTGGCTGTGATGATTTATCATGCTAATGAGCTGGGAAGTGAATTGGTCTCTTCCCATGCTGGCTACAGCTTGCAGTTGCTGGCTTCTCCCAGTCCACCCTAAAGCCTTTCCGACAATTTCTTTATAGTGATCTCTGAGGCTTGCTGTCCAATCTTTACCTTGGCCATGATTCTCCATCTGGAGTTAAGCTCATGTCTCTGGCAATCCATTGTCTCTCTGTGGCTGTGATGGGGAGGGGGCCACTTCTATCTCTTCTTTCCTCCTTGGTTAACAAACAGAAACAACATTCAAGAGACTGATGTACACAGTAGAAAAGCTCCATTTGCTTTGGATGGAGATGGCTTGACTAAGGCGATGAAGGGAAGATGAGGCTGCTGCATAGGACTTGAAGAATTGGGCATCTCTAAGGAGGGTCCCCAAAACATCTTTCTGCCACAGATCTGGTACTTTTCTTCTTGAGTCGTTTTGGATGCTGTAAGCCTCTTAGCCAAAGGCTCACTGACATCCCAGTGTTGGTGGACCAAAGGGAAGGGCAGACCTCATCATCAAAGCATGAAAGATCCCTGAGGTCCAACATACAGATTTAAAGTCTTGGGCAGAATAGGGTCTTGTAAGTTAAGACTGGCTTCAGTGTCAATCTCACGTCTAGCTCTGGTACAACTTCACTCATTCCTGTCATAGTTGAGATGCCACTTACTCAGTTGACCTCCTCCCTGGACTCACAGACACTTTGTTCACTTAGAATCTCATCATCTCCAGGAATCAACCACACACAAACGTGTACAGGATGCTTCTCAGATCAAAAACTCTTCTACATTAATCTAAGCACAAGCATGCTTGACTCTCTTGTCCAGGCTCCCAACAACTCCGCCCACTGCTCCCACTACCTGCTGCCTTGACTGCCACAACATGATGGGCCAAAGCCTAGAACTATGAACTAAAGTGAACCCTTTATCCCATAAGTTATCACAGAAATTGAAAGGGAACTAAAGCACCTTTCCTTTTTCTCTCTAGAAATCTGTTGGTTGAGGTGATAGGTCAGGATTCACATCTATGACATCTATGGCATTGTCAGGGGACTGTTTCCTCAGGTGAGAAATGTAGGTGGAGCTTCAGCACAGAGGTAAATAATTTCCTTCTTAGGATAATCCTTTCAAAGCACCATAAACCCAGTGGCTAAAATAACAGTGACCCAGAGCTCCTCACAACAGTGGAGGCTGAGGTTGAATAGGAAGGCATCCTATCCTGGAGGCCAGCACCCTGTGAGTCCCAGGAAGAAGCATCCTCAAGGCTGGCACCCTGTGAGTCCCAGGAAGAAGCATCCTCAAGGCTGGCACCCTTTGAGTCCTGGGAAGAAGCATCCTTGAGGCTGGCACCCTATGAGTCCCAGGAAGAGGCTGTAGCTCCTGGTTCTCTCTCTGGCTCCTGTTGGTTTGTTCCTCTACTTTAGCATCCCACATCTCACAGATGTAGCCTCAACCTCTATTCCATCTCTACATGCCATCCCTTCTGTGTATCTGAGCCCAAGTTCCACTTTTTAAAAAATTATGAATTATGTGTATGTATGCACATCTATGTGTGGTTACATGCACCTGAGTGTAAGTGACTGTGAAGTCCAGATGAGGGAGTCAGATCCCTGGTGTGGATGCTGGGAAACAAACTCTGGTTCTCTGTAAGAGCAGCTAGTGCGTTTAGCCACTGAGCCACCTCACCAGCCCTAAGTCTCTTCTTTTTATCATAGCTTGAATCCCACTGGATGGTTCATCTGAACTCTATTTCCAAACAGAGTCACTTTGCAATTCTTATGTTTATGTATTCAAGAAGAATTTGGAGGAGACACAATCAACCCACAATAGTCCCCAGTCCCCATAATTTCCAAGTTAGGCATCGTGTGTGCTCTCCTACATCCTGAGTCACTTAATGAACTGCACAGGACTGGCTGGGTCTTCCCTCTCCCAGTCCCTTCTTGATAATCCCAGCCATTCTGAATATGAGAGATGTATAGTAGGGGACAGCCCTGCTCTGTTTTTCAGAGATGCCTGCACACACCCTTAAATTCCCTCAGCAAGTTTTCCTCATCCACAGCCCTAACTGAGCCCTTCAAAGCACTTGGAAATTCCTAGGTCCTCGGCCTATTGCTATGAAAATTCACCCCCAAGCTTACAGAATGCTTCCCTTAGTTATTGTAACTCAAGTTTTCACCAATGGGCCTGACTCTGCTCTGTTCTGTTACTGTTACAGAAGACAGCAGATTAAATAATGAACACATGAAGGAAATTGATTTCTCGATGTTCTAAAGGCTGAGATGTCCAAGATCAAGGCTCCAGCTTCTACCAGCTTCTTACAGAGCAAGGCTGTCCCTTACTATACATCTCTCATATTCAGAATGGATGGGATTATCAAGAAGGGACTGGGAGAGGGAAGACCCAGCCAGTCCTGTGCAGTTCATTAAATGATCCAGGATGCAGGAGAGTACACAAGATACCTAACTAGGGCAGAAGAGTGAGAAAATGCAGCCCAGTCAAGACTCTGGCTTTATGCTACAAGAAGAACCTTCCTGAAAGCCTGAATCCTACTCCCCGGGAGGGCCCTCTCACCTCCCCACCTAACATAGGCCTACCACCTTCACCATCATATAATGACAGCTGCCCACTACCCTCCACCCACTGGTATGGTTCTTTTGAATTTAAGCAGAACTTGCTTGCTCACTGTACAATCTGCTCCTTGGAAGAGAAATCACCTCCCATGGCCTCCATGTTTACCATAAGGCAGCAACTCCAAGCTCATTAACAGACACAAATGGCCTTGGTGCTGGCCTCCAGCTTCCACCAACCACATGCAGGTCCCTGGTAAGACACAGAGCAGGGGCCAGATGCTGAGCAGTCATGTCGGAGTCTACAGCCATCTGGCAGAGAACGGGAAGTGGCACTGGGTTCTAACACCTCAAGATCCATCCCAATTATTCACTTCCTCTACAGCCTGTTAGCGGCCTCAACCAAAGGTTGAAACATATGTGCCTGTGAGGGATATCTCACAGTCAAACCACAGCAAGGACATCCCTGGACAGCTAAAGCAAAGTCAGGCTCTCCAAGAAAACCATCAGCATCTCAGGATGGACAGATCTGGCCTTCCTCCCATCTAACAACCCACCATCTTGAATATAGCTCGGAACTAGTACACATGCAAAGACTCAAACCATACTGTGGTCCCCAGAGATGTGTGCCCAAAAGCCAAAGATAACCATCCTGGCCTCTACTGAAACCAGCTCGGGCTAAAGAGCTAGCACTAAACTTAGTAGAGGAACGTGAGGTGAAGCTGGTACTGGCTGCATGGTCCACCCCTTCCAAGGTCCTTAAAAGGAGCCTCTACATCTATCTCCCCTGCATGCTTGTTCAGATACATTCCTTCCAAAGCTAGACTCAACCCGCTTGTTCTACCCCCCTGGCAGAAGCCGTCCACACTTCAGTGCTTTTACAGCCTTTATTAAGAGAAGCGAGAACTCAGCCTATTTGATTTATAATTGAAAATCATAAACTATAGCATTCACCTGCTGTTGCCATGCACCAGCGAGATGACACAAGGCTGCTCCATCACTCAGCCTGTAATTGGCATGAGCCAGCATCAGCATGCATGGGCCAGTCCCGGAGGCCCCCTGAGGAACTCGCTACAGACTCGTGGGCAGCAGAGCCAGGGTTCAGTGCAAACACCGCCACATGTTGACCCACTCTCCAACTCCCACGTGGAAAAGAGAAACAAGGATGCACAGAAACACTTCATTATCAGGGCCTGGAGGGGGCACAGGCAGGGGCCTTGCAAAGAAATAGTTTCTCCCACAAAGATTGCTTTGCTTGACTGAAGTACAGAGGGGCTCCTGATTTCCTCAGTGTCTGGTTTCAGTGAGTATTGAGTGAAGCAGTACATCAGAACCCACCACCACCAGGATCCATATTTGAGGGGTCCTCATCCTCTCTTGTCCCCAAGGGGTATCTGTCTCTATGGATAATCTTCAGCATAAATTCTGTAACATCAGCTTAGCCTGAGTCTGTCTCTTCTGGTATCTCCTCATAGTGACTTCCTGCCCCTCCCATACACACACCCAATCTCTAGCTGTGCTCTCCATGGTCCATTATGGATATGTAGTTATCTCTGCCTCTCCTTCCCATGCTCCCTGGTCCCTGCCCCATCTCAATGGTTCTAGATAAAGCCTTTGTTACCATGCTGCAGCAATGGTCACCTTGGGGGGCTCATCCTCTGATGGGAGTACAGACAGCCCTACTGTGGAAACGCACGAACTGGTTCAATCCCAGCCCAGAGCAGAGCAGGACAGTACCCTCTGCACCATGCCTTCTAGTCCTGTGCACTCACAAGAGCCCAGGAACCCAAGAAGAACACTGTCTCATACTCAAAGATCTCTCATTAGATATGAGGGTCCTGCCACACCCACAGAGCTGTGCACAACTCAGCCGTGTCTACCTTTTTGCCTGGGTCCCAAGGACATGTAAAGAGCAGAGCACAAATCTCACCCTCACCACACAAGGCCCCGTTAGTGTGTTGAGAAGGCTGAGAGGGTAAGACATAGATAGGGAAATAGCAAGTGGTCCGGACTGAGAGCTGGTGTCAGGGTCAGGGGCTCTGAGTCTGTCCTGTAGATACTCTTAGGACTGGGCACAGTCAGTTACTAAGGCCCTATGTGTGTGGTGGCTGAGCAGGGCCCCTCAGGAGTCAGGATGCTGGATAAAAGGGTCTGGTACACTGAGTGGGACCCTTCAGAAGCTGGTTACAGAGAGGTGAGTAAGCCTTAAGGAACCCTTCTGGGCGACCATCAACAGAGTGCTGCCTGGGCACCCCCATTCAGTGTATCTGGGTGCTCCCATTCATTTTTCCCCACAGCAAGATAATAGAGTGTTCTGGGCATCCAACGGGAATGAAAGCAAGAGGTACAGGGCCCGGTGACAGGCCTGGTATATGTCTACCTCTATATATTCTAAAATATATCTTTTAAAAAAGTATTGTGTGGTAGGTAGACTGGCAGATCTACAAGACCAGAAACAACAGAGACTCAAGTCCTCCCCAAAGCTGCTCCTTTGTAGCTATAATCTCCCCAACCCATGCCCCTAGCAACCACCGATCTCCTCTTTGGCATCATAGTTCAGTCTTTCCGGAGATGTCAGAGGCAGAGACTCCTAGGGAAACGAATCTACATTAAGGTGTCGATATTTATTTACAATCCTGGCAAGTCATTGTCATTACATGGAAGTACTATAGCTTGTCCTCCATCAGCCTCGGTGCCTTGAGCTGTCCCTACCCTTAGAGATGATTGTCAAATGGCTGCAGCTGCCCCTCTGTGCCTATAGTGAACCTCAGGAGCAGGTTTCAGAAAGACATGCACTGAACTTAACAAGTCTGTCTTAGATCCCTCTCCTGCCTTGCAACTGTGTTACGACTGCATCTCATGCCCTCCCCGCCCCCATCCTGTACTTATTCATGTCCAGTTGGTTTGTTTTAGCCTGTTGTAACAGGTGCACAGAGGCATCACTTAGTCATTTTGATTTGTGTTTTCTAGTGGCTAATGATGTTAAGTGTCTTTTTCTCTCTTTATGCATTACACACACACTTTACTAAACATGGTGCCTATTCAGCAGTTAGACTCCTTTTATCCATGGAGTTGTCTGTTCCTGGTGCTTGGTTTGTGCCTGGGAGTTTGAATGCTGTAGACAGACATCTTCTACCAGATGTGATTTGCCCTTCTCCCTAACTTCTTCCAGATGCACACACCTTCCCTACCCAACCAGTTTTGTTCCTTCTCTTCCCTTTAATCCAGAGTCCAATTTGGGATAGCCATATACGTGTGGATGTGTTGTCTTCCACTGAGCATGGGACCACACACTTAAAGCAAGCTGACTTCCAGCAGTGATCTGTTGTCAACAGCACCTCATTTAGAGGTGAGGCTCTGTGTTCACTTCCTCTCTCCTCCTGGGATTTTGTCTGGCCTGTGCTTGCCCAGATTTTGAACATGCCTTCACAACCAATGTATGTTCTCATGTGCACCTACCCTGCTGTGTTTGGAAAACATGGTTTCCTTATGTGGCTCTTACAGTTGTTCTGGTCCCTCTTTCATGCAAATCCCAAGCCTTAAGGTGGAGTATAAAAGAGATCTCCCACTTAGGGCTGGGCATGTCCAGAGTCTCTTATTTTCTGCACCTTGACCAACCATGGGCCTGTGTGTAAATCACCAGCTTGGAATTTTTTTTGTTGGAATTGCATTAAACCTATAGGACTACCAGAGAGGAACTGATATTTTAGCTGTAGGGAACCTTCCCAGTAGTGAGCATGGTGTATCTCTCCATTTCCCTGTGTCTTTCTTCATTTCTGCTTCTGTATATTTGTCTCAAATACTATTCTGTTCATATATATTGTATTTAAAGACATCTATTTTGCTTTGAGTGGAAGGTGACAGATTTTTATAATAATTTGGGTCTCTGCTTGTTCATTCTCAGTGTAGAAATAGGATGAATATTTGCTGTTGCTTTTATATTTTGCATCTACTAAGCCCTGAGCTGACTTATTTGAGCAATGCCTCTTCAGGGTCGTTGGGTTTTCTGTGCATACAAAATCACATTATATACACATAACTGTGATCATTGTATTTCTTTCTTTCAAGTGACTAATACAGTTAAGTGTTGTTATAGCCTGCGTATGATATATTTCATGCATTTATATATGCTATATTTTCGTCTTATGTTCTGGGGATATCAACCCTTCTATTACCAGTTACTGTTCCTCATTCTCTTTTGATTTTACCAGCTTGGGCATCCTTCCTGTTTCAATGCCAGTCTGGGACTCCTGTCTGGGGCTGTAATGAGAGGTAGAAATGTCCATCTGCCTCTTCTTCCTGGTTGTAGAAGAATGAATTATGACCTTCACCTTGGGGTGTGGTATTAGCTCAAAGTTTCTAGAATATTCCTTTTATCAGGTGACTGGTGCTACCTTGGTGACACTTTGAGTCATGACTTAGACTGAATTCCATCAAATGTTTTCCTACAATACTTAATTGATTTCTTTTTTGCTTCCTTTTCCATTTTACTATACTGGGTTGCCTTGACTTTGGGTATTCAGCAAATATTTTCTACTTAGACTCAGTTTGTGGACTTGTTTTTGTTCCTTTAGTCATGAATCTCACCAGCTTTCAGTGGTCTGCTCTTGTGTTGCTTTTATTAGCTTCATTCTCAAGTAGTTCAGTCTCATAATACAAATTATGTCAAAGGATACCACCATAATTCTCTAAGAAAGAAAATACACCTAGACTATGCAGCTATAGCTTAGTGAAGTGCCCAGTTCTTATCAGGTAAACTTCTTTGTACAGTAGAAGATGGAGAATGTAGAATTTCACAAATAGTCAGTGTATAAAGATGTCAGTGGGGGTTTCAGCTACAAATGGGATAGCTATAACACATACACACATATGCACACAAGCACACACAGAAAGAAAGAGAGATGGGGGACAGGGGAAAGAGAGAACACTCAGGAAGGGACCATTGAAGTGGTTCTTTTGGTCTAAGGGCCAGAGAAAACCAGGGACATCTGGACATGACAGGATTGCTGCACTTGTGGACTGGCAGCAGCTGTGGTTGCCTGCACAAGACCTGTGCAATATCAAGCCAGTCAACATTATAGTAAGAAATCTGTAGCTCAAAATATTCACAGGGAGAAATATTGAGACAAAGTGTGGAACAGAGACTCAAGAAAAGGCCATCCAGAGACTGTCCCACCTGGGGATCCATCCCATATATAGCCACCAAACCCAGGCATTCTTGTGGATGCTGAGAAGTGCTTGATGATGGAAGCATGATAAGCTGTCTCCAGAGAGGCTCAGGCAGAGCCTGACAAATACAGAGGTGGATGCTCGCAGCCAACCATTGGACTGAGTGTGGGGTCCCGGATAGAGGAGATGGAGAAGGGACTGAAGGAGCTGAGAGTGTTTGCAGCCCTATGGAGGGATCAACAGTGTCAACTGGCCAGACCCCCCAGAGCTCCTGGAGACTGGACCACCAACCAAAGAATACACAGGAGGGACCCATGATGTTGGCCACATATGTGGCAAAGGAGGGCCTTGTTGGCTACCAGGGGGAGGAGGGTGTTAGATTCCCCAGTATAGAGGGATGCTAGGGAGGGAAGAGGGGGGAGCACCCTTATAGAGGCAGGGGAGAGGATAGGGGGTTTCCAAAGAGGAAAACATTTGAAATGTATATAAAGTAAATATCCAATAATAAACAAAAACATATTAAGAAAGAAACAAAGAAAGAAAGGAAGGAAGCTGTAGCTATAACACCAACCTGCCAGGGCACTATTGTGCCTGCTGATGCAATAGTGGCAGGACTGCTATAGGGGTAACCAACCACTCTCTGACAGTATTTGAGGCCTGTTCCTCAAGAAAATATTCATGCCCAAAGGCCCTTGGAGGGAATCTACTGCTGTTGTTTCATTAAATGAGCATGCTGTCAAACTGCCCTCAATGCTATGTTTACATCCATATGTTCATGCTTCTTCAGCCTTGGTTGAAGAAGATGGTTAATACAGACATTTGTAACTGGTTGAGAAGAGGTGACTGTTGAGTGTTCAACCCCAAACATGACATCAGTGTCAATCTCCTTTCCAAAGCTCAGAGAAAATCATCACAAAATGGGGAGGTATAAAGAATGTAAGACCCAGAAGTTGGGGAGCCATCCTGTGAAATGCTGTCTTTTGGACATGACACTGCAGTTGTACACATGAGCATGTAAAAACTAGGGTTGCCTCCACAAGATCCACAGGATGAAGCCAGTCAACATTCCAAAATGGATGGAGGAGGAGCTCCTGTGGCTCCACCCTAGCTGAGGAATTATTGACACTTGGTGGCTGCTAAGAGCAAGGAAGTCACTCTTCTTCAGTAGTATAGCCTCTGGTAAGAAGCCTATGCTTCTGTAAAAACCCTGACACCATTTCTCACGTAAACATCCCTAACTAAACTGAGTGGATAACAAAAAACAAAAAACAAAAAACAGGAAAATAAGAAAGGCATGAAGAAGAGGTCCAGAGTGAGTGGGAGGGTGACAAAGAAGGGGAATGGGGCAAACATAATCAAAATACATTACATACATGTATGACATTGTCAAAGAATATGTGATTCGTTAAAAGTCATGGAGATAAAAGATAGATAGATAGATAGATAGATAGATAGATAGATAGATAGATGGATGGATGGATAGATAGATAGATAGATAGATAGATAGATAGATAGATAGAATAACTGACAGGTGACAGCCTGGGATCACAGCTAAGCACACACATGCGAGCGCGCGCACACACACACACACACACACCTCTGAATCTTCATTCAGGACATTTCCCATGCTAGGGGAAGCTTGCAGATTTCCGGCTAATCTGTGTTTTTTAATTGGATAGCCTTTCTACCATTTCGGTTCTGTCCCCCACCCCCTGGCAGTTCCCCCTGGAATTCTGATTGGATTCTTTAAATGCTTTTAGTCATTTTACCCCTCTAGCTGTTCAGTGTAATTTTTTTCAGTGTGTGTTTTGAGCATACCTGTGAACACTTACCTTTTTGCAATTGAATTAATATTTACCACTTCAAGTGGAGGGCCAAAACCTGGACTCTACCACTCCCACCACCCTGTTCACATTACAATCCACCCATTTCCAATCTTACCTCCCACAGCCAAACTCACTTTAGACTCTAAAGTTTAGAGAACGCTGAACTGGCTGCCATCTCTACCTACAGGTACCTCTTATTCTCCCTCACCCAGGAGCCTCAGGCTCCCTCCAGTGTAGCTTCCCTTCTCAAAAAATTCCATTCAGTTGTTAGAGAGCTGCCTGCAGCTAGCACTCCCAGCTTCCTCCAGTCTGTCTCTTTCCACTTTTTCTCCTAGAAGAGACTTTTTGTTGAACATGGTTTCTAGGTCATCCATCCTTTTCCTTCAGAGTTTTAAAAATGTTACATCCATTCAGCTGGCTCTCTGATTTCCCATGAGAAATCTGCAGGCTCCTAATTCTCTTCCAGCCTACTGCTCTGACTCACACACTTCCTTCTTCCTATGCCTGTTGTTTTTGTTCTTGAAGTGGTGGAGACTAGAGCCAGGGTCTCGTGCGTGCCAGGCAAGCATTCTTCCACTGAATTTCAGCTCCACTCCTGAATTGCCCACATGGGCCTCAGACTCTCAACCTTACTACCTCAGTCTTCCAAGTAGGAATTATAGCCAGCAGGCCCAGAGCTTTCTGGTTTTGTATTTAGTTTTCATTGGTTTGGTTACTTTTCTGCTCAGGGAGCTCTTTGGGTTGATTTTGGTAATTGAACCTGTACCTTTACATGGCTCTCCATTATGGGGAGTTCGTAGCCAATATTTCTTTCACACATACTCTCTGCACCCTGGACTTCCTCCTCTCCTCCAGTACTCTGATGACAGTGATGACAGAGCTTTTGCTTTTGTTTCAAGGTCATTCCTGTTCCTCACTGGTTTTCAGTAGACCACATTATTTCTCTTGCCTATATACCAAATCTTCCTTCGCCCCCAATCTGCTAGTGAGCACACACAGATGTTCAACTTGTTATGCTCTCCAGATCAAAGCCTTCCAGTGGGCTCTTTGTAGTTTCTTTTTCTTTGCTCTTATACCCAGGGTTCTTGTCTTTATAAGGCAGAGCAGGTTGGGGCCATCCAGCTGTGCTCAGGTGTCTTTCCAGAGGTTCTGTAACAAGTCCCCAGACATCAGAACAACTTACAGGGTAATAGAAGTACCATTCTGGCCTTGAAATCAATCATGTAAGCAGAAACACCAGCCAAAGCAAGAACAAACACCAAGGTTAGGAGACTTGGGACAATTTTCATGAGCCCTTTTTAAAGGATTAGAGACAGCTGCATATATATCTTTTGTTATTCAGTCAGCCTGAGAGATTAGAAAAGAAATTTCAGAAGTTAAAAGGGTTTGAAAATGTAAGTAGATTGCTCAGGAGGTTTATAATAGCTATGACTCTATTTAAAAAAAAAAAAAAGTAAAACAAAAAGTAAGAGAGATCCCAGAAGGGGAAGCCAGAGAGACCAGGAAAAGAAGAGGGGGAAAAGATGCCCAAATTACATAAGTGATACAAAGAGGGCCCTTGCTAGGCACTAGGACCCTGGAAAATGCCAGTGGCCAATCAGTACAAAAGACTTGTTCCTGTTTCTAACAGTTAGTTAGCTGGCATGTTTGGGGGCAGTCACCTTTACAGCCATGCTAGTAAAAGAATGTGACAAACTGACTTTGGGTCAGGAACTGTTCCTAACCATCCCACATATTATAGTGGCCCTTCCAAGGGGGACCCTAGAAAGATGGCTGTGCTATAATTACATTATTGTGCACCTCTCCTGGACCAGGCCCATATCTGATTCTGCACAACTTCAGGCATTAGCCCAGTCAGCCTGCTGACCAAAGATAATGCAGCAGAGCCTCTCTCTAAGACAGCAGCCAAGTCACGATCATCAGACTCCACCAACCAAAAAGGGGGTGCTTCTGTGATATTGCAGTAAGATGGCTGTAGCAGCTTCAGCTCCCACTTCTGGCTTGCCCAGGCTGCTGCTACCCTAGAGACTGCAGCCACTGAATCTTCCCATCAACCCCTAGGCTGGATGACAGATGGGTCCTCCAACACCCCAAACATAAGACTGATACAGGTCCTATAATTATAATCACTCTATTTGGTCTTTTTTGTCTCTCCATGGAAAAGGCCCCAAACTGGCATAAGTGGGGACTTTGGATGGAAATTTAAAGAGACAGGAACTTGGGAGTTCATTGTCTATCTACTGAGACCCTTCCAGGTAGATTTCTGTAAAATAGTGCATCCAGAGACTACTGGGGAATGGTTTGCTCACTCCTGGGAAGAAGCATGCCCCTAGGGCTGGGAGTCAGCATATGAAGAAAAGGGACTCTGATTTATCCAGTACTGTGCCTTGTCTGACTGATGTCATCCCACCCCTGCCCTGCCCCAAGCTTCCAGAAGCCAGAAGAATACCATTGTGCTCAGTGCACTTGGAAAACCAAGTCCTCTTGGGGACACACTAATCCTCCCCATAAATCTAAAATTGTTTACACTGAAGGAAAATCCACTCCTCTTCATCTTTGTGCATGTTACACACCAGGTGTTGATCCATAATGGAGAAGAGAACAGGGCCCACCTAAATCTAGATGCTAGGATTCCCTGTGCCCTGAAAGCTGTCCCCATTCTTATTCCTCTATTGGTGGAATCAGGTATCATGGGCTCTGCTGCTGTTGGAACTTCAGCCCTAGTTATGGGGTATAAAAATCTAAGAAACTCATGTTCAATTAGACATAGACTTGAGCCCAGTCGGGCTCCTTATCCAAGGTTGTTCTTCAAAATCAAAGAGCACTGAACCTCCTCTTTAGGAGACAAAGGAAGTCTCTGCATAGCTCCGAGAGAAAGTTGCTGCTTCCATGCTAATAAGCCATGATTCATTAAAGAAAGTTCAGCCATGCCCAAGAGCAGAGTACTAGCTGGTTTTGGGTGTCAACTTGACACAAGCTGGAGTTATCACAGAGAAAGAAGTTTCAGTTGAGAAAATGCCTCCATGAGATCCAGCTGTAAGGCATTTTCTCAATTAGTGATCAAGGGTAGGAGGGCCCACTGTGGATGGTACCATCTGTGGGCTGGTAGTCCTGGGTTCTATAAGAGAGCAGGCTGAGCAAGCCAGGGGAAGCAAGCCAGTAAGTAACATCCCTCCATGGCCTCTGCATCAGCTCCTGCTTCCTGACCTGCTTGAGTTCCAGTCCTGACTTCCTTTAGTGCTGAGCAGCAATGTGAGAGTGTAAGCTGAATAAACTCTTTTCTCCCCAACTTGCTTCTTGGTCATGATGTTTTGTGCAGGAATAGAAACCCTGACTAATATAAGTAGCCTTCAGAAAGGAGAAAGGAAGAAGAACCTAACAACTGGAACAATCTTTGTTCTTCTGGTTCCCCTGGTTAACTACTCTTCTTACAGCAAGCACTAAATGGGCCTTTCTGCTCCTAGCTCTCAATGTAGGATCCTGCTTGCTCAACTGCCTACTTAGCTCTGTAAAACAGAGAAGAAATCCTGTTAAACTACTAATGCTAAGTGAGACCCTTATCCAGTAATCAGACAGGAAAGTCAGGCTCTTCCCACTGTACCTCCTATTTGTGACCAGTCAGGCCTTCACACTTCGTGCTGCCTCCAGTGATGCCTGCAGGACACCCAAGGAAATCACCAGCAGATGCCACCATCATCCTGACCTCCTTTCATTCCTGCCCACTACATCCAGCTTGCCTTAAGCCTGTGCCACTGCCTTCTCCCACATCCTCACACATGGCAGTGCCCTCCTATTGAGGGTTAATATCTGCATCTCTGGGAGCATGCAGTGTAAGCCTTTATCCTTCTGGTTCCAAATGTATCCTATAACAACAGACTTCACTTTCTAAGGATCTTGGAGAAAAAATGGTCATTATGTTACCAAGTAAGGAAGCTGGGGATCAGAGAAGCCACATAAGTGACTCGGGATCCTGGAGCAAGTTGGAAGATTTCTGGGATACAGCCTGAAGATGCATCCTAGGGAACCAACTGATAGAACAGGTGCTCCAGTGGCCCTCAGTAACTGCTGCCCATGACAGTAATCATTCTATTACTAATGTTTCTCCGTCCTAGCATACGGAAGAACTTATCACTCACGGAACAGAGATAGAACTTTCTTGAAGAGCTATCACTGGGGTCTCTTCTTGATGACACACCCCTTCAGCCAGGTCATGAGGGCTGTAAATCATCAGGCCAGGCTGTAGCTTAGTCTGGTAGCCAATGTCCCACCTTCTATCCATACAGCCCTTGACTCCTTGGCACCTCCCCTCATGTCTGTGCTAACCTCTTTAAAGCGTTCTTTTTAAAAGCGAATTTACCCTCTTGTCTCAAGAGGGCCAAGACCTGTCTCCTCCTGGAAGCCCTTCAGAACTCTGACCCTGAAGCACCCCAAGCTCTGCCAGACACTAGCCTCCAATCTTACTATTCTTGGATCCCAGCTGTCTAGACGGGGCTGGAACCTGAGAGCAGCTTCTCAGCTGATCCCAGCTGGGCTCTTGTCTCTCAGTTTGTGCTTATCCTTCTGGGCAACCTCATAGGCAAAAATAAATCTTGGGGTTGCTCATCTATCACCAAATAGGAACGCACACATAATGCCTTCCTGTCTGAGAGGGTGGCACCTCTACGCAGTACTTCTCAGGGCTTAGACATCTCACACCCTCCGGGTCTACCGAGCCCATGCTCCCGAGATTCCAGAGTCACTGACAGATGACCTGATCTACCAACCCCTTGGCATTTCTGACTCCCAGACCTTCTCCTGAAGCTTCTAGCCTTCCCCTCAGCCCCACATAACTCCCAAGGTGTCCCCAGAGGGGCTCAGCATCAAGGCTTCTTCTCCAAGAGGACCTACCCTCCATTCAAGGCTCTTTGATTTATTCAGGGCAGGAAAACAAATGTTCTTGCCTAGAGAACACCTGGGCCCGAGCCCCCAGAAACCCCCTCCCTAATACCACAAAACCCCTAGAGCCCCCAGACCCTGGGTGCAGGTACAGTTGTGGTTGCTTCCCATTCTACCGGAAGCCCAGGATCCACAAGGAGTTATTACTTGCTCCTGTATTCTGAGCAGGCAGCAATCTTTGTGCTCCACAAATGGGGTTTTTTTCTGGGTCATGGCTCAAAAGGAATAAAGGATTCTGATGCAGTTACTAAGAAGCACCTGGCTCCTGGGGTCAGATGCTGCCTGGTGGGAAGAGCAGAGCCAGGCTCTGAGACATCTGCCCAAGGCGATAAGGAAGTCTGTGCAGCTGGACAGGGTCCTGCCATCCAGTCTCCCTGCCACTAAATGCCTGTATGACCTTGAGCAGAGTCCCAATTCTCAGTTCCTGTCCCCACATCAAGGAGGACACAGTGGAAGGCAGCCTCAGAGCTGGCTGTCGCTGCACTGGAGTCCCTGGGTCTGGTGAGCTGAGCTAAAGTGCAGCTACAAGCAAACAACATAAGGCTGCTGTCTTATGTCACAGACAGACAGCAGTCAGTCCTACAGACTGAAGGCTCATGGGTACTTAGAAACCAACTAGCCTATTAAACAAAGTAGTCAGGGTGTCCCTCAGGTCCTCTAAAGGGGCCTAGACTCTGCTTCTTCCTGAAGCTTCTGTACATTTAACACAAGGTTGGACACATGGGTTTTGAGAGAAATGTATGTGGTCTTGCACTTCCTTCTACAGTCCCTAGCCCCTTGACACTGTAATAGAAAATTGACTCTGGGTTATTTGCTGAAGATGGAACCATGGCAATCCACATCAAGGCTCCTATGACAGGAGAGAATGTGACAGCTACGCACTGTGAGGCAGTTGGAGCAACACATGGGCAGAATACAGTCTGCCAATCTGAGGTCAAGGGTCAAGTCTAGTTGGCTAGAGGACATGAAAGAAGTTTGGTCAAGGAGAGAAGCTTCGTCCGTAGTCACCCCCCCTCAACCCATCAAACCACAGCCAAGGATGGGCCACAGCCTCCCTGTCTATCATATCCCCACTCTGGCTCACGTCTTTCCAAAGTGCTCTACCATCTTGTCTGCTTGAGACACCCCTCCTTCTTGTCTCAGGTCATCTCTCTACAAAATGAAGATGGGGCTTACATTCCATGGTCTAGGGATCCTTCCTCTAGCTAAGCATGGACTCAGGAAACCTGGGTTGGTCAGCACTGTTGTGTGAATGTGGTCAAAGGGAGTCTCCAGGTGTCTAACATGTCAAAGACTGAATGATGCTATAGGAAGAATAAAGTCCTGGCGTTATCAAGGTGTGCCCTTGTGGGCCCAGGAGATGATTCACTACATAAAGACCCTTGCTACCAAGCCTGACAACCCGAGTTTAATCCCCTGGACCCCATCAGTGAAAGAAAAGAACCAACTGCTTCAAGTTGCCCTCTGACCTCCACACTTGTGCTATGCATATGAATGCCTGCCAAGCATATAGGCACACACACACACACACACACACACACACACACACACACACACAAATGTAAAAAAAAAGAAAAAAATAAATCAAAAAAGGAAGGAAGGCAGGCAGGAAGGAAGGAAGGGAAGAAGGATGGCCCTTGAAGTAGATTGTTGAGACTCAGCTCCTCTGCCTTCCAATGGCTCATCACACATACTCATCATTGTCACCAGCCATGAGCTGATGTGACCCCGTCAGATCCCCACCAGAGCCTACACATGCCATCTGGATGTTCTGTCCCCAGAACCATGAGTTAACACAGCCATAGCTGTCTCCCATGTTTCACTGTAGTAACACAAAACAGACTAGACTTCAGGCTCTCCAGGTGATGGGTTTCAAGATGCTGCCAGGTAGATTCATGCTCCCAAACAGAGCCCACAGACTCAGTGGAGCTCAGGAGATCAGATATGAATGGGAGATCAGACTGAACAAGCCGTCCTCAGACACCCAAGTATGTTCCCATCCTCACAGCCAGGCCTCTCCTCCAGAGGCTTTAAACAGCAGGTGAGACTGACAAGAATGACCATATGTCCTGGTATCCCAAGCCCAAGCCCAGTAGCCCCATTCTCTTTCTGACTTCATGTGATGCCCTGGGCATGAGGCCACAGAATCTAGGAGCCTTCCCTGCTATAAATGCTCAGAGAACCACAGATTCTGCCCACTGGCCACATTCCTGTTTTGATCCTGTTTTCAACATATGGCAACCCTGTTCACAAACCAATTGCTCTATCTTTTCTTGAGGCTAGGGCTTATTGTGTAGCAAAGGCTAGCCTCAAATACCTAGCCATCTTTCTTCCTAAACTTCCAAAGTCCTGGCATTACAAGCATGAAGTACTAACTACCCTGACCAGAAGCTTCTTTTCAGCAGAATGGGCGAAAGTGTCCCATTGGCCTGCAGCCCAGCTTCATTCCCTCTTTCATTCATTCATTCATCCATTCAGCATGCATTGCTTAGGCCCTTGATGCATGCTGATCTTGAGACAGGCCTGTGGCCAGGCTGAACAATACAGACCGTGCCTAGCATTCCCAGAGCTGACATTCCGTAGATAGAGATAGCATAAGCTAATGTAAGATTATTAGAAGGCTCTTTCAGAGTTCAGTGAGGGTGCTGAACAGAGAAGGCCAGTGAGATGTGTAAACATAACCAATAATAGCTGAGGTCACGTGGGGTTTGCACCTGCCGGCCTCTGTGTGGACTTGTTCCTTCATAGCATCTGAATGGTCAAGGCATTATCAGGCCTCATCGCTGATGGGCTATTCTACTCTCTGTAATATTTTTTTCAAAGTAAGTCTTGAAATTTCGAGTCTAATCTCTTAATTCAGTCAGTCTCAGTGTGAACTGGCCATGAGAACAGGAGTCCAGTACCTCCAGAGCCAGACTGTAAAGTTACCAGGTACAGGCATGGCAAGCCACAGATGCAAGATTCTCACTGGAGAACCTTTAAATCTTACAGTAGCTACATTTTAAACAGAAAAAGGTAACCAATATAATTAATCTTTTGAATGTATTTTTTTAATTGACAAATAAAGATTGTATCTATTTACGGCATCCTATGTGAGGTTTTGATATATGTGGGCATGCACCGTGGAATGATGAACCATGATAATTAGCATATCCATAACTTTGCATCTTGCCATCTTCATGGTAAGAGTACTTACATGTCTATGCCCTGAGCAATTTTCAGATGCACAAGGCATTTTATAATACAAAGTCACCAGGTACAGAATAGACGTCTAGAGCCCATCCCACAGACTGAAACTTTATACTCTTTGAGTGAAATTAATTTCAAAATATAGTTCTTTAAGCCCAATATATCCAAAGTATTATCATTGTAATAAGGAACCAATATGAAAAAATTATTGGATCGCCCTACTTCTTTTATTTTTTTTCTCCCAATGTAAATCTTGAAATGCAAAATGTCCTTCCTATTTATAGAGCTTCTTGGGGCAGATCAGGCTCACTGTGTGGCTCAGAAACTGCCTGTGGCTCCTGAGCTGGGGAGGGAGATGCGGAGCCACAGGAGCTGGCTGACAGGAACAGTTGTCATTACGGGATGGCTGAATATTTCAGGAGAGCCAATCTTTAGAAAGAACTTTCTGGCAAAAATGCATTAGCCTAGAACTAGAGATAATCTTAGCGTTTTTGAGGAGCGAGACAAAGGGGTGCTGAACCGCAGCATACAACACAGGAAGTAGACTGGTACTACTCAAATACCTGTTTAGACAGAAGAATCAGGGACAGGGAGAGAAACCTCATTGGAACAGGAAAGTGGACCACACTCAGAACAGGAAGTACAAAGCACAGAACAGTGTTAACAGGGTTAGAATAAGAACAGCGCATGCTCAGTATACCCGCAGAGTACGATGGGATGCTTTGATGTATGTATGCGTAGTGGACCGGTGCCTAGAGAAACAGAGCAGGATGAATCCTGTCAATGAGCCATGCATGGATCAGGGCTGGGCAAAAAGGTGAGGAGGGAAGAGTCATAGGGAGGGATGAAGGAGGGGCTAACAAGGAGGGAGGGGTCACGAGAAAGGAGGGCTTTAGGGAAGCGAAGGGTCACCAGGAGAGATGGGGTCCCAGGGAGAGATGAGGTGAGAGGGAGGGAAGGGTCAGAAGGAGAGATGGAGGAGGGGTCTCAGGGAGAAATGGGGTGACAGGGGAGAGGGATCAGAGGGAAGAGTGGAGGACAGGTCATAGGAAGGGTGGGATCCCAGGGAGAGCAGGTCCACTGGAGGAAGGAGGCAGCAGGAGGCCGAGGTGGAAGGGGCTCCTCAAACTTACAGCTTTTCTCTGGCTTCAACTCTCTCCAACTTCCTGGCCTACAGGAAGGCAAGGGCCTTCTGCCATCTGAAAATTCTCCCTCCATTCTGAGCCTGAACAAACATGGTAATCAAACCAACAAGCCTGAGGGGAAGCACCCCTCCTGTGTGAGAGTCAGTGGTCTGGCTGGAATTACCTTGTTTTGACTGATGAACAGGAAAGTGGAACAGGGAGGCCATGAAGAAAAAGCAATTGCTCCCACCTGAGGCAGACGGCAGGCCAGCAATGTCCTGGTGTGCCCCTGTTTCTACTCATCCTGGCATTTAAGACCCATGACAGCTGTTGTTGGTTGCCATGGAAACCACCAGGCCTCTTTATCCTCTCCAAAGGGGGTGAATACAAAGTCTGACCCAAGCCTATCACCTTTCCCAAGCTTAGTTTAATAAGCAGTTGTCTAAGGGGGGAACATCCAGCGTCCATCCACAAGCAGAACTCTGAGAGCTCAGGTCTTTATCCTCAGAGCAGTACAAAGGTGTGACCTCTAGCCCACATGCACAGCCATACTGCAGGAAGGCAGTGTCTACCTGAGAACCTGGGCATGGTGCCTCTGGACAGTCCCTGGACTCACAGCTAGGGTCACAAATAATGGTCATTGTCTTCGCTACAGAGCTCCATCAGGGGAATAGCCAAAGATCTCCAGCAACAAACACACACCCAAGGCACAGCAAGAATGGGAGAAGTTTCCAGAACAAGATGTCAGGAGCTTTTCACAGCTCAGTCAGTCACTCTGTCTACAGATCTTCATGAAATAGACATCATTTTCAGGGGACTGTTCTAGGACCAGGGAAGCCATAATGCAGACACCAGACTGAGTCCCTGAGCCCAATCAGTGAAGGCCTTGGTGAGTTTCCAGCAGTCATTCCAGCTTGCTCTCCATCACCCTGATAC
The DNA here is from genome assembly GCA_019843965.1 of Rhynchomys soricoides. Taxonomy (NCBI): domain Eukaryota; kingdom Metazoa; phylum Chordata; class Mammalia; order Rodentia; family Muridae; genus Rhynchomys; species Rhynchomys soricoides. The sequence continues at coordinate 37,788 of JADRCH010013366.1, forward strand.
ATATCAGCACAGTCCCCAGGAATCAGAGCCCTCCACTGGTCAATGGAAGCAAGGATGCCCTTTTTGGAAACTCTGATCTGTGACACAGTAAAGTTCCAGGCAACCCAGTCACAATGAGCAGGAGGAAGCAACATAAGTCATCACCCACAGATCAATACATAGCAAAACTGGGTGGAACACTGATGACTATTTAAGAAAAAAGAATGTAATCTGAGACATGCTACCCTGTAGATGGATAAGCTTTGAAACTATACTGAGCAAAATAAGCCAGGGACAAGCGTTGAATGATTCGACCTGTGTGAGGTCTCTAGAATACCCAAATCCATAGCAATAACAAGTAGCTAGGTGTTGCTAAAGGGTAGAGGGAAGAGGAGGAAACAGGTGTTTAATAAGGTAGAGTTTCAGTTTTGCAGGGGATAAAGGCTCTGGAGATGGGTGGTAGTGAGTTCTACAGAACCCCATGAATATGCTTAATATTCATAATGTGCCCTTAAAGGTGGATAAAATGGTGTGTTTTGTTATGTATGTTTTACCATAATGAAAAGAAAATGAGAACACTTTTTAAAGTGCTTTGCGAAGCAAGGCATTAAGGTGATAGTAAGGGCAGCACTCCAGCATGGTCGTGGGCAAGACCCTTCTACTCTGTGCCCTTGTCATCCATCACTATGTTGGCAGAGCTTGAGTAGGACCAGGAAGCATGCTATGGGCAGGAAGCCACGGTGAGCCAGGGGCACATTTATACCTTTCAAGCCTCTTCTGGTGCCAGGGTCACACTGCCAGCAAGCAACATGCAGGTGTTTCAAAGTAATGGTGTGGGTGACAGCAAATTGCCATGGTCTGCTTGAATGGGTTAAGAAGCACCCAGAACAGCTCCGGCTGTGTCTAGGAGGGTGTTTCCAGGGTTGATGAGGACCTGGGGAGAATTACAAGGAGAGAGAAAACTGAGCCTGAGCATAGCACTCTCTCTTCCTGACTGCAAATGCAACACAACCAGCTGCCTCACAATCCCGCCACCATGTCTTTCCACCATGGTAGACTAATGCAATAGGTTAGACTTTTTTATTAGGACTTGTCTTGAGGTTTCATTGCTGTGAAGAGACACCATGACCAAGGCAGCTCTTATAAAGGACATTTAATTGGGGCTGGCTTACAGGTTCAGAGGTCCAGTTCATTATCATCCTGGCAGGAAGCATGGCAGCATGCAGGGCTCAGAACAGTTCTACAGGAGGACACTCAAGGTAAACTACATGATACCAGTTGGGATGGGAGGTGGGGAGCTGAAGGAAAAAAGAAATGGGAGCCAAGCAAATCAAAATGAGGTTTCTTCCATAAACAGTGGCGTTTCCCATTTCAAAGCAGCAAAATAGCAGCTGCGTTCACTGGGGACCCATTCAAGATAAAGCCAGTCACTATTCCATCATGAACTGGGGAGGGACTCCCAAAGCCCCACCCCAGCAGAGGAGCCACTGGCAGTTGATATTTGTTGAGGGAGGGAGAATCTCTTCACTTTGGAATGTGGCCATTGGTCCTTGTCCCATTGGATTGCCCCATATACTTACATGTATACAGTTGGCACTAACTAAACTTAGAGATGAGAAGGAAGAGGAGGAGGAGGAGAGGAGGAGGAAGAGGACAAGGCACAGAAGGAGGAGGAAGAAGAAGAAGAAGACACGGAGTCTAGGGGGATCAGTTACTTTTCTATTGCTGTGATAAAACATCGTGATCAAGGCAACTTAAAAAAGGAAAAGTACATTTGTGTTACACTTCTAGTGGGAGAGTCCATCACGACAAGGACACTTGGCAGCAAGCAGAAGATGTGGGAACTGGAGCAAGGTGCTGGCAGCCCACATCTCAACTACAGGCATGAAGCAAGGAGAACAAACAGGAAGCAGGATGATGCTATGTGCTCCCAAAGCCCACCCCTCGTGATAAACTTTCTCCAGCAAGGCTGTGCTTCCTAATCTTCCCCCAGCACCACCAACGGGGGCCCAAGTGTTAAAAATGCCTGAGCACATGGAGGACATTTCTATTTCACACTGCTATAGTGGAGATCCCAGGGGAAGTAGAGGGAATAGGAATTTGTTGAAATTTATTATATACATGTATAAAATTAAAATAAAGAAATAAGATCATAGGAAGAAAACAAAAGACGGGCTTTGGAAATGATCTGAAGCACAAGTCTGGGAGATTCAGGAAGGAGCAGGCATCTGAGCAGATGTTATAATTTTCCGGTGTGATCACCTTATTTTAAAAATTAAGCACAGATTCCATCAAAATCAAGTGACTACCAATGTGCAAAATTCTATAGAAAGAGCCAACTCTGTGGTGTGTGCGGTTCACGCAGACAATGACTGCAAAGCCTCAGTAGCTAAAGCAAGATGGCTCATTCATACAGTGCTTAGACCCTATCCTCAAGGTGTCTGACCCACTTGGAGAGAGCTGCTGTCGGGATTTTACTGGAAACAAATTAGGAAAGTGGTCCAATGTTACAGGTAGTTGTCACTTTGTTCTTATGATAGGAATGTGCCCACCATATAGCTCACTGTGAATACATCTCTTGAGAACATACCCATACACAGACACGTATATATACACATCATTGAAAAATAAAAGAAAACTTTAAAAAAAAATTGAGGGACTTGAAAGAGGACCTGGATTCAATTGCCAGCACTTATGTGGTGACTACCAAATGTCTGTAACTCTAGTTCCAGAGAATCACAACCATCTATAATGGGATCTGACACCCTTTTCTGGAATGCAGGTGTACATGCAATAAATAAATCTTTAAGAATAAAGAACTAGAAACCAATGTCACAGATCCAACATTGATATCCATAATATGCAAAGATTTCTTATAAATCAATGGGAAAGGGCACAATATCTGATATATAATACAGAATGAACACAACGGGAGTAGCTCTGCAGGTGAGCCATCAATGTCCGGTGAGATTATAAATGAGGCTTCACTTCCTAAGGACCAGGGTAATGGGTAGGAAACAACAGTGGTTTCACGCTGAAGGTCAATGAGGGGTGCAACTTTGGGGACAGGGTACCCCCATGGGATATAAATGGCAGAGCACATTGGCAGAGTCCTCATAGGATCCCTGTGATGTGATGCTCTCCTCTCAGTGGACTCCCAGAGCAGCCCTCCTGCTCTACACCAGAAGCATCCCAGGAAACTGTCCTGCCATGCTGCACTGTCATCAGAACGTCTCAGACTCATCAAATGTCACTCAACAAAGGAGTGGGTGTATTTCCTGCAGTTACTGGGTGAAATATGAAGCAGTTACAATGATTTCTAGACCTCAGAATACCAGTAAAAAAATTAAAAAGCCAGTAAAATATGATGTCATATCGGTAGACTTTAAACACTCAAAGTGGCGTTATGATTACCGAACACACACACAGCTCATAAAATTGTGAGACACTGATTGCAAAACCCACACAGACGTCAAGGTGACAGATGCTGGAGAGAACCAGAGAGGAAAGTGAAAGGACCTAGCTGGGCTTCATCCTGAGATAGGCTGGCAGAGAATGGGAGGGGGGGGGGGGGGCTGGGAGAGAGAGCCAATGCTGTGAAGTGAGTTCCTAAAGAAACAGATTCATTCTGCCCAGAGCCCTGAATTTGCTCTGTTAAAGGGTGAAGCCATAGACCAAGGGAAGAGTCTGCCCACTCACACCTGTGGCTAGGACCAACGGATTTTTGTTAATTGACTCCATTTCCAGAGCCAGGAGGGGGCACACCACTTAGTGCTAAAGAGAACCTTTCAGAACTTAAACAAGAACAAAGGGTGAGGATAAAGGGCTGGCTCCCTGGGTAAGGCTCTTACTTGAGCAAGAATGAGGACCTGAGTTCAGATCCCTAGCACCCCATGAAAAAACTAGATGTGGCAGTACATGCCTGCAGTCTCAGCTCTGGGGAGATAAAGACAAACGGGTCTTAGGTGCTTGCCAAGTCTAGCCAAGATGGTGAGCTCTGGGTTCAATAAGAGATCCTATCTCAAAAAGTAAGATTGAGAAAAATGAGGAATACACCTGACACCAACGATGGGCCTCTGTATGAATCACATACATGAACTACACACGAGGAGAGGGGGTGAAAGGGCAAGAAGGAACAGAAGGGAAAAGAAGAGGAGGGAGAGGAGGGAGAGGAGGGAGGGGAGTAACAGGAAGCAGAGAAGGCCCTTTGCCCCAGGATCTGGTTCATTGTACAGGTGGTCAACAACTGAATTTTGAGGGCCACAGTGGAGCTGCATAGCACTCCACTCCTGAACCACTTTCGCACCTCACCGGTCGATGATATGTGCAGTGGGGCAGAGGTGGGCAGACCCTCCAGTGGGGAAAGGGAGTGGAGAAGGACTTTCTAGCCTCAGCAAACCAGCCCCTCCCACACGCACCTTCCACAAGCAACCGTAAAGGGAAGATTGATAGATTTTTTTTCTATTTTACTGCATAAAAATAAAAAAAAATTTTATCCTTGCAAAAACACTATAAACAACATTTAATAGCAAATGACAAATTTTACAAGGTGGGGGAAAAGGAGCTGAGATGAATGGGGGGGGCTAAGAAGCCCCTGCACACACAGCACAGGGGCTTTGGGCAGGAGGAGGAGGAGGATTAGACCGATGACCTGTGTCAGGGACCAAGGCAGCTCATCTGCTCATTCTTCCTCACCCCATTTACCACCTCAGCTGCTTCCTCAGAACATTTCCTGACTAGGATGCTAGAGAACAAAAGTTTCTGTTCTTTGTCTGCATCCAGAGCCCATGACATTGCTCCTCTGTGCCTTGGTTTCTCTATCTCCCACCATAAGAGGCAATAAAATCTAATACACAAAGCATTGTCACAGTAACTCATAATGGTCATTGAAAGTCCTTGGCTATTTACCAGTTTTGAGGGTTGAGGGTTGGCTGGGGAATGTGGGTTGGGCGCTGGCTCTGCTTTGAACATGAAGTCTCTCTCTCTCTCTCTCTCTCTCTCTCTCTCTCTCTCTCTCTCTCTCACACACACACACACACACACACACACTGATGTGTATGCTATTTGGGGAAGAATAGGAAATTCTGAGAGCTGGGGCCTTCCTGGAGGAATGGGTAACTGGAAACATCCTTGAAGGATTCACCCACCATGGCTTTACACATGACACTCCTAGGTGCTGCTTTTAGGGACCTGACCCTATCACATGCTGTCTGGCCTCCTAAGCTTTCTTTTAGCTTCCATGACCCCAAACTCTTGTATTTCTATGCCTGTAAAGCCAGCACCACATGGAGGTCACCAAGGTCTGTCATGAGCTCAAACGGTAAAAAGGCTCCATCTTTGGCTATGGGTACATTGGCCTTTCAGTACCCAATGGCTGACCACAGCACTTTCAGACCACCATACCCTTCTGTCCTGTTGTTCTGACTTACCATAGCCTAGACACAGTGGAGCTGGCAGAAAATGGGTTAACATCTCTGAAAGAGTGAGCTAAAATAAAGCCTTCCTCCCTCATGGTGTTCCTTTCAGGTATTTCTTTTTCAGGAACCTGAAAAAGAAAATCGGAGCCTGATATTTGGTTGCAGCCAAAATAAAGCTAGCAAACACACACACACACACACACACACACACACACGCACGCACGCACACAGAGAGAGAGAGAGAGAGAGAGAGAGAGAGAGAGAGAGAGAGAGAGAGA